>CM034361.1:49297207-49537652 GCA_019925275.1 Mytilus edulis | reverse complement strand
GAAAAGGGAGATAACTCTGCAAAAAAGGCAGAAATATCAATAAAAATTAATAGAAAACTATAACCTCTCCGCTTCTATTCAGCATAATGTATTGATTCTTTTTAAGCCGTCTTTAGAGTATAACAAACAACTCTAAAGGTGTTTTTATATCTTTTCAATTTTTTTTTATCTAGATTTCGTAATTCATTATTTGACCATTTATTGAATTTTTCATCATATCAAGGTAAAGAATCTCAAATTGAATAAAAAAATTTAAGCATGTATTCTTCATTTTGTGGTTTAAAGTCTCTTTAAACAAGTAAGATGTTGAAAAAATATAATATACAGATATAAACAATACCAATTTGCAAATTTTAACATATTTTTTTTCAAAATGGTCACAAAGGCACAAATTTGCAATCTCTTTAAAGAAAAATGCAACAAAGAATAAATAAAACTACACAGAACACTTCTATTTTGTACATTTCATTAGCAGAAGTTTATATAATTTAGTCAAATTCGAACTTATAACCCCGTCCAAATTGACATGTTTGAAGTATCTATGTGACTTTGTTGTCCTTTTTAGGTGAACACAAGTTAATATTGTGGTTGTCACAGGGTAAAAGTAACATGATTTGTTTTGTTGGAAGAAACCGAGCATGATATAATTTATTATAGAACATATTTTAATCAAATTTAGGCGAATAGAACCGGATCCACAATTTTAAATGACTGCACTTCAATTGTTAGATGTTATTTCATGAACAATAATTTCACCTATAAATGCAAAAGAAATTTTTGTAATTGAAAATAAAATGTTTACTGATGTTGCATTAATTAGTGTTCACCGTATATAGATGTAAATTTTAATGTCTGTACAAACGTCACACGAATATTGTAAATAGCATATTTCAATCATTAAACACATGATCTTTCTTTCCTCTTTCTCTTTACAGAAAGTACATAGATTTAATTGATTCCGTTTGCTTAATTCTTTATAAAAAAAGGTATTTTTAAACTCTGTGTACATATTTTCAGTTATGTCTTATGTTTTTTGTCGCCATTTACAATTGATTAGATTTGCAATTGAAGTCTTTCTAATTTTTGTTTATTTGAGTTAGCATTGATTGATACAATATATGTGTATACAAATAAAAAAAGTCATATCTTGAAAATGTAATCTATGCTTATATTAGCATAAAATTGACTTATGGGACACACAAATTTATCACATATATATATATATACAACAATTAAATTTTGGAGCTAATACGTCATCTGATTTACTGACAGTGTTTTGTTTATCAGCTCATTGACATGATTTTGTCATGTGATCGTGACGTCATCAATGTTTTTTTATGGAACGCCGGAACTGTCTTATAGGTAAATATTTAATGTGTTTTGTCGCTTTGCCTTTACGTCCTGTCATTTCTTCTTTATGTTATGTCTGTGTTATGTCAAATTAGTAATTTGTTTGGTCAAACAATTGTATGATATGTCATTTCTAAACTTTGTTGTGTAAAATATGCATTACATTATGCTGTAACTACTATATATTCTGTGAATACATCGGAACTTTATGATCAACCACCTTTAAATTCTATCATATTTTATCTATGTTGTGTTTATTCTTCTTTCACGTAAGTCAGTTAATAATTGCGTCCTGTCTCAAGTGTTATTGTTAGGTCAAATGTTCTAAACGTTTTGTTTTGATACACCTTTGTTCTATGTAAATCTCACGATATTATAGTCTTTTGGCGTTATGTTGTGTTTATACATATGTATCTCCAGTGAAAAACATAATACATCATGGTATAATTCATATGCGTTTTGCCGTACAGTTGATACTCTCTGTGAGCATGCATTATGTCATGTGCAAATGCCTTTTACACTATGTGCAAGCAACTGATACATTATGTGCAAACCTCGTTTACCTTATGTGCAAACATCGTTCATTCTATGTGCAAACATCGTTCACCCTATGTGCAAACACCTTTCATCCTATGTACAAACAGCGTTTACCTTATGTGCAAACACCTATTACGTTATGTGCAAATACCTATTAATATTAGAGAAAACAACACAAGCGACATAAGTATCTACTTTATACGTTAAATGCTACTTAACAATGGTATTTGTACGTAGGAAGCGTCTACTTCATGTTATTTATACCTTCCAAGCGTCATTTCAACATACATTATACATATGAAAGTGCAAATTATTAATTTGGATTGTCTTTCTTTTCCCAAAATCATTTTTAGACCGTTAAACAGGTGACAACGTACGTGTATTAATCACTGACTTTGCATACGTATGGTAAGTCCGTGATTGTTTTTACAGATTCATGTTTTTTTTTTTGACAGTAAAGTAAAAAAATACGATTTTTATAGATAAAAATAAAATATATCAGTATCTTTTAATTTAAGTTGTCATATTTGATACCTTTTTTTCCAAATTGATTTGTTAAAGTTTTCGGTGAAGACGACATTTGTATCTTTACAGTTGTTATGTTAATGCGCAATGTTATTTATCAACCGATGGACACTTATTTAGATTACTAGAAGATCTTTGTAGAGTCCCCAGTCATCAATTCCAATTTTTACACCCCGAGGGGCATTATGTTTTCTGGTCTGTGGCTCCGTTCGTTCGTTCGTTCGTTCGTCCGTCCTTTCGTTCGTTCGTCCGTCCGTTCGTTCGTTCGTCCGTCCGTTCGTTCGTTCGTCCTCAAGTTAAAGTTTTTGGTCAAGGTAGTTTTTGATGAAGCTGATGTCCAATCAACTTAAAACTTAGTACACTTGTTGCTTATGATATGATCTTTCTAATTTTTAAGCCAAATTAGACTTTTGACTACAATTTTACGGTCCACTAAACATAGAAAATGAAAGTGGGAGTTTCATGTTAAAGTTTTTGGTCAAGGTAGTTTTTGATGAAGCTGAAGTCCAATCAACTTGAAACTTAGTACACTTGTTGCTTATGATATGATCTTTCTAATTTTTAAGCCAAATTAGACTTTTGACCACAATTTTACGGTTCACTGAACATAGAAAATGAAAGTGGGAGTTTCAGGTTAAAGTTTTTGGTCAAGGTAGTTTTTGATGAAGAGGAAGTCCAATACACTTGAAACTTAGTACACTTGATGCTTATGATCATGACCTTTTTTTAATATTAAAACCAAATTAGATTTTTGACCCAAATTCACGGTCCATGGAACATGCAAAATGATAGTGCCAGTGGGGCATCCGTGTACTTTGGACACATTTTTGTTGTAAATGCGTTGCAGCGCATACTACAGGAAATTGAACAAACTTTGAAGTTTATGCAAGGAAATAAATCAAGATTTAAAATTATAAGGAGTCAAAACAGATAAAAGGAAATGTAGCTGATGGCTGCAATTTTTTTTCCTCTTTGAAAGTTTATTCTCTTTCATGCATAAAGAGCAAGAGCCATTACAACATATGTAAAGGAAATTTGAGGAAATTTCAGTCATACACTGGTACACACGATTTCATATTACATTCATTTATTTTATAGTCTGAGTAAAGCCGTTTTCAATTAATATTTTATAGTGCGTCTTCTCTGTTTGTTATGTTAATATACTGCTGTATCAGGTTTAGGGTGAAGGTTGGCCCCTGTTAAAACGTTCAAATCCGCTGCATATATTCCTAAGTCAGGAATTTAATTCAGGAACAGTGCTTGTCGTTTGTTGGTATGTTTGATAAATGTTTCTCGTTTTGGTAAATAGATTAGACCGTCGGTTTTCCTGTTTGAATTGTGATACAATGGTCATTTTTGGGCCCCTTATAGCTTGCTCTTATGCTCATTGTATTCTGCTGTTGCTTAGGGATAGTTATGATGTTGCTGTTAATTTGATGCTTTTAAGAATCAAATAAAGGAAATCACTTTCAAACTCATTGCATGATTTTTTTTCTTTATTTATATGTTTATGAATTTAAAGAAAAATCTCCTCTGTTCGTTCTTCCCTCAAGCAACAGCAGCAGCATAACTACTTAGGAAGTGAAATGAGAACGACAAAAGTTGCAGGTACGGGGCGCCGAATGGGACTCTTGTGGTTTTGTACTCAAAATTCAATTTTGTACGGACAAAAGTGACTTTTGTTCAACAAAAATGAGTTCAGTTTAACAAAATTTGTATCATACTACAAATTTAAAATTTTGTCATACAAAATTATCTATCAGCGGACAAAATTCACTTTTGTCATGACAAAATTCATTTTTGTTATACTGACTTGACTTTTGTTACCTAATTTGAAAATTGGGCGACAAAAGTCGATTTTGTATTCAAATTAGTTTAGTTTGGTTTCTGTGAACTAATTTGCATACAAAATCGACTTTTGTTACACAAAATTGACTTTTGTGAGACAAAATTGACAAAATTGACTTTTGTCTCAACAAAATTGACAAAATGACTTTTGTGAGACAAAATTGACCAATGTGATCATCAAAATTGACAAAATTGACTTTGTGATCATCAAAATTGACAAAATTGACTTTTGTGAGACAAAATTGACCTATGTGAGACAAAATTGACTTTTGTCTCAACAAAATTGACAAAATTGAATTTTGTCTCAACAAAATTGACTTTTGTCTGAACAAAATTGACAAAATTGAATTTTGTCTGAACAAAATTGATTTTTGTCTCACGAAAGTAAATTTTGTCTCACGAAAGTCAATTTTGTCTCATAAAAGTTAATTTTGTCGTCACAAAAATGAATTTTGTCGTCACAAAATTGACTTTTGTCTCAACAAAATTGACAAAATTGACTTTTGTCTCAACAAATTGACAAAATTGACTTTTGTCTCAACAAAATTGACAAAATTGACTTTTGTCTCAACAAAATTAACAAAATTGACTTTTGTCTCAACAAAATTGACTTTTGTCTGAACAAAATTAACAAAATTAACTTTTGTCTCAACAAAATTGACAAAATTGAATCTTGTCTCACAAAATTGAATTTTGTCTCACAAAATTGAATTTTGTCTCACAAAAGTCAATTTTGTCTCACAAAAGTCAATTTTGTCTCACAAAAGTCAATTTTGTCTCACAAAAGTTATTTTTGTCTCACAAAAGTCAATTTTGTCTCACAAAATTGAATCTTACCTCACACAATTGACTTTTGTGATTTAATTTCCATATCAGGTAACAAAAGTCAATTTTGTATGCAAATATAAACCTTTTAGACAAAATTGACCTTTGTCATGACAAAAATGAATTTTGTCTACAAAAATGAATTTTGTCATGACAAAAATGAATTTTGTCTACACAAATGAATTTTTGTCATCACAAAATTGAAGTTCTCACAAAACAAGTCTGTAACACATAGTTTTGTAAGACAAAAATGATTTTGTTATGACAGAATTGAATTTTGTACAAAACCACAAGAGTCCCATTCCGCGCCCCGTAGCAGGAGCATTGAATACAGTTTATTAAAAAAAATCTTAATATGAGTATTTTAAGCAGCAGCAACAACAACTCTCTATCCTCGACTAGCGGAAGCAGCAAAACACACACAAGAAGGTAGTGAGCACAAGAGCTGTAGAGGAAGTAAAAGCATTACATGGAAACACCTTGTATATGACTCAACATGTAGCAACAGCAGCAGCGGCAATACTTTAAAGTGTGAAATGAGCACTACTACACTAGGCCGATATTTAATAACACAACTTGAAAACGTCACAGAAAGCACCCAAATTAGAATTTTAACCTATCATTATAAATAAAAAGATGTGGTGTGAGTGCCAATGAGACAATTTTACATCCTAGTCAAGTCCATATATGAATTTGAGAACGCGGACCTTATAGAGAGCACCCCAACCCTAAAGCCCTGTCTCGTAGTTGCAACGTTATAACGCCCAACATTGATCGATTCTGTTCCGGAACTATTTTAATTTACTCTATCTTCTAGTGAAGAGTTGGCCTGAGCTGGAACTGACAGTGATTTTGCATTGTAACCCAAGATAAAAAAAAACAAAAAAAACACCTAGAACTATTTCTATACAAATCTACCCATCCGAGAAGTTTAGAACCAAAAAGGCGGAAAGATGTTGGGACTCCCAATCGGCACTCCAGGGACGATAAAGAAACTAACATCGGCTGTATAACGTAATCCAACATTGAAGTTTAAATATATCTTCTCACATATAAGATGAAGTCTTCTTTTCCTACAGATTCAATTTAGTTTCGCGAAATGTTGCACAATTCTGAAGCGCAAATTCAATGCATGATTTCTCGAAAAACCTTTTGAAATTAAATGATGCGGTTAGTATTCCTATCATGGTAGACCAGTTGCCGCATCACAATGTAAGGGGTATATTCACATCACTTAATGTCATACATCTGATATTTCAGGAAGCTACCATTTGATTTTAGGGGGGGGGGGGGGGGGGGGGGGGGCTACGATAAAAAAAATTGTGTCCTGCATTTTTTTAAGTTGTAATTTCTGTCCTGCATTTTTATTTTTTTTGGTCCTGGTTTTTTTTGCCCAGTTGCTCATCCTGCCTTTTTTTCAATCGAAACTCATGTCCTGTATTTTTTTAATTCAAAATTTCTGTCCTGCCTTTTTTTTTTAAATTTCATCTAGGCCTTTTATCTGCAATATAGTGATATGCATTTTCTACACAAAATTTAAAGCTCTGGATCGACTCGGTTTTGAAGAGATCAATAATTGTGATAGACATATTTTTGAAAGATTAACAATACAATATTAAAATCCTAATTAATGTACAAAAAAATTAACGAAAAACAAATATGTAACACGGCACCAAACGACAACCACTGAATTACAGGCTCTAGACTTGGGTACAGGCACATATGTACGTAAAACGGGGTTAAACATGTTAGCGGAGTCCCAATCCTCTCTCTAAACTGGAACAGTGGTGTTATAGTACAATATAAGAACGAAATGTAAAAATCATTTGAAAAAGGCTTATCTGTAGATATTCGGTCTCCACAGTATTTCATGTACATTTTGGGAACCCGCAAATATATTTGCTTTTCTCTTTATTTCATAGCAACGTTATGCATGTTACATATTTATATATGACGTTTAAAGCAAAGAAGCAAATATATGCTGATTAAGGAGGGGTGCTACTCAGTTTTTAGACATTTTGTCAGATTTTCGGAATCCTCTGGTTTTATCCTTCAATGTGCCTAGAATTTTTTTGCCCATTAACCCCCTTTTTTTTATTCATATTTTCATTCCATATATTTGAATAAGCCATTTTTCAAAATCTTATAAAATCCTTGTTATTTTTTCATAGTTGTTTTAAATAGATAGTGGCCAATGTTTAATGAATGAAAAGTCTAGAGAAAATTGTTTCCCGCCAAATATTCAACGACTTATATCTCGAAAACATGCACACGGACCCTCCATTTTTTTCTGCTTTTATAGTTTCTTTAATTGTATACTATCAATTTATAACAGTCTTTTAAAAAGCTTGTTATTTTAAAATAGAGTAGCAAACATCCTTAAGTTTAACTTGGATTAATTAAACTAAATTGATTTGTGTGGGACTTGACGTGCTTAATTATCTAAAAAAAACATTTTATTGATTGATATGGATCGTTACTCATCAAGTGTTAACTGGTTATACAAGTTCCTGACCTGTGAAGGGGAGCTGTAGGAGACTTTATTATATTTGTTTGTCTGTCTATCGGGTGGTCTTGTCTGTCTGTCTGTCTGTCTGTCTGTCTGTCTGTCTGTCTGTCTGCCTGTCTGTCTGTCTGTCTGTCTGTCTGTCTGTCTGTCTGGTCTGGTCTGGTCTGTCTGTCTGTCTGTCTGTCTGTCTGTCTGTCTGTCTGTCTGTCTGTCTGTCTGTCTGTCTGTCTGTCTGTCTGTCTGTCTGGTCTTTTCTGTCTATCTGTTGGTCTGGTCTGGCTGGCTGTCTGAAGGGTTAACTTGTCTGGCTGGCTGTCTGTCTGTGTCTCTTTGGTGGTCTTGTTTGTGTGTCTGTCTGGTGGTGTTTTTTTTATGTCGGTCTGTCTCTCTGATGGTCTTGTCGGTCTGATAGTCTTATCTGTCTGTATATCTAGACTCTGGTGGTATTGTCTGGCTGGCAAATGTCCACGATTAAATCCAGATCAAGTTCGAATTTGTTTGGGTCTTATGAGTTTGACCGTGTTACTCTTTATATGCTGAATACAATCCACGCTAGCCTGTGTCCACACTTGTTTCATTCGATATTTCATAAACGTTTTTGCAAGAAGTTCTTCCCCAAAAAACACTTCGTTATTTATGTGTTCAACCTTACTGTAGATACTTGTTTAAAGAGATGTTTGGTACAATATAACCAGGAGATTGCCACTCAGATGTTCTGTTAATTTTCTTTCTGATGTTTACATCATAGAAGGAACGCACAATCTTTTTATTTGTTTAAAAATTTGGTGCGGAGGGGCATTTTATTTCGTACAGACAATTTGATGAAGTATATATGAAGCATAAAGAATAAAACTTTTAAAAAATCCTTTGTTTAACCACAAAAGATGAATGGTCGATATATAACTATATAAACAATCAGAACTACAAGGGGGAGTAATGTTGACTTTAAGCAACTATTGGTTACCGTATGACCTTCATTATTGAACTTTAGTCCAGACCCAGGGCTCAATTTCAGATTGCCTTAATTATGTACTGACGACAATAAACAAACAAGAACTATCTTGATATAAGATATACGACACATGTATATGTTGGAGTGAAGTTTTGTATCAACCATAAATATTCATCTTTAGATTTTTTTATAATTTCACACATAATGATTCTGACTTGACTATAAGGTCTATCTGACGGGGTTAAAAAAAACCTTCAAAATACTAGTTATGATAACTATACGCCAAACACAACTTTACGTCAAACACAACCTCAAATTAGAGATACAACCTATTTTGGTGTGAATAACGTGGATATCGTCAACAAAGTGAGATGATATTTGTATTTTGAGATTTTTATTTCAATTATAATATTATAATAATAATATGCTTTGACTTACAAATGTAATTATTAACCCTTGACATTTAAAAGAAAGTATAACAGATGTATAGCAGTGTCTCCAGTTATTGAATCCTAAACTGGATATCAGCTCTTTATACCTTCCTTTGCTTCCATTAATTACGATTATTTTTCTTGCGATTTAATGGTCAATAATTTTAAGTTACCAGAATCACTAAATGCTAAAAAAATCAAAACTGCTTTTTCAAGTTTTAGACGTGCATGTTAGCTTAAAGATTGACTAATTGTGCACTGACGACATCTCTTTTTTGGAAAGGGAATTAAAACGAGAAAGCAAACATGTGCAAACCAAACACAAATATTATAAACAGCAACTTAGTCAAGCACTGAGTAGGAAATGACCGAGCATAAATTTATTGCGGTGGACAAACATGTTTACCGACTCAAAATTCTCTCCTAAGCCTTAGAAAGCGATGCGACAGCAGTCGGTAAAAATCAGTTTAAAAAGACAGTTGCAACAATTGACAATAAATAACTCGTAAGAAATAGTCTAAGCTATGACATAGATTAACGATCTGAGATATTAAAGCCCGGGATAACGAAGTATAAAAAAAAAGAAAGACGAAAACATTTCAAAAAGACAACACCAGACCATAAAGCAGAATTCAGCCGATTAATGGCATTGGGCTGTATCTGTTTTTAAATCGGTTTGTTTCTATCAAACAAAAAAGACTTACACGTACAGTATCAACCAGCAAAAGATTGTTTAATTGTCCAATGTATTCATGATTCCCTAACTGAAAATAAACGTTTTCCACTAATGTGGTCTTAATTCAAATATCCTAATTAGATTAAGGAAAAATATGAAGATAAAGGCGAAATGGCTGAATGCATTTCGGAAAAAGGGAGACAATTCAATCTCAAATATGGTCTTAATTGTGATTTCTTACGTATACTTTATGTATGACGTTAGTAAAGTCAGATATCGAAAATTCTCTAGTATTAAGTTATATATAAAAACTACATCATTATGTACAAACACTATTACGTTATGTTCAAACACTATTACGTTATGTGCAAATACCGCTTACATTATGTGCAAACACCGATTACGTTATGTGCAAACACCTTTTACGTTCTGGTAAACGCTTTTTTGACACAGATTAAAACAAAACGCATCAGTGATATACACTTTGAAAATTAAGAAAATTATAAGTTTTAGCTTTCTAAAAAGCTCTGAACTACTTCGCTGTATTCTTTTTCAAGATAATATCCATTGGATGCTGAATGTGAACTGAAGGTAATATCGGGTTGTTGATTTTAGTATTGAAATATAGTATATTTATATATTGATTGATATAAAAATGTTATATAAATATTTAGTTTTTTGTTCTTCTTAAAGAGTGTGACGCAACGTTAGATATTGCTACTACCACGAAAAATAGCGTTAAGTAAATATTTGAAGGGAAAATTTTTATAGAAATGTTGAAATAAATATTTACAGTTATACATGAAAATAAAGATTGATTCTTAAATTTTCACATTATGATAGAGAAAGAATAAAAATATAATACTCATAGGCTTAGGAAGACACAGATTATCCGAAAAAACGTTTACTTAGTGTTGTCCCATGTAACAAACTAGAACCATAAAACTCGAACAATTCGCGAAATGTTCACGCAACTCTTCGAAATTTTGCATGAACATTCTATGGCGTGATATATTTCAGTATTGGTTAACATGGCTGTCTCCTTTTAAAATTTGCATACATATTTTCAAAAGAATATGATGCATGATAATGTCCCATCGGAAATTTAATTTGGAAACTTGAAACATTTCAGGTCGAAAATAAAATTTTGACAGATAATTCAATAAATTGTAAGCACGATCGTTTTGTACTAAGTGTTAGCTCCCAAAATTCGAATTGGAAAATAAATTGAGCTAGATATTTAATTCAAAACAATAGATTTGCAATGTCTTGCGGAAATGTCCGAGTTAAACTTTCATGCCTTCACAAAACGTTTACGGCCAAACAAACAGAGATTTGATTTCGTGAAGATTATTTTTCGGCTTTGATAATTATACCAATAAAAAGTACTTTTAAAGTAGAAGATGGTACATCAAATAGCATTAAGATTACAGGGTTATCTATAAAAAATACAGATTAATGGAAATGTCTTGCAAGTTTGTCCGTTATCATAATTTGACGTCGCCACAAGCGTAATTTGCTAGGGACGGCATGAACTGCATTCGCATGTTCCTTCCTACACTAAATATAAATGTCTTGCTTTCAACAAAACGAAATGATGCACACATTAAAAAAATACAAATCTATTAGACGATCAAAAAGTAAGAAAACTTCAGTACCATAAGTATAAGCTATTGTATGACACTACTTGAATAAAATCATACTATTGAATATATAATGCAGCAATATTCCTTCAAAAACACATAATTACTAGCAGTCAAATTGAATATTCTATGTTGATTATAAAATCATATCAAATTGGATTATCACGACATTTAAACTTTTTTGTTATACTTTTTTTCATTTACCCAAAATGAAGGAGGAACAATTAGATAAAGCGCATTTCCAATTTAACGTCATTTTTCTGTTACACTAAATGGTAGCAATATCTAACGTTGCGTCTGTGCGTTAAACATCCATTCTTTTTATATTTTGCTCACTTTACTTGATGAAAATTAAAATATTTACAAATATATAGACACGATTCTCGAGGTGTGTCTCTCTGTTTTTGAACAATATTGTAACATATGGAAACTCCAAGTAAATATAGATAAAACAAAAATTATTGTGTTTAGTAAAAAAAAGGTACGAGACAACTTTGATTTTCATATATATGGTAATGCTATAGAAGTTGTAGATTCTTACAATTATTTAGGAATAACTTTTAATTATAACGGTAATTTTTGTACTGCTAGAAAAAGGATTTTTGATCAAGCACAAAAAGCAATGTTTGCTCTCTACAGGAAGATAAAACATATATCATTGCCTATTGATATTCAGTTACAACTCTTTGATGCTGTAATCGCACCTATATTATAATATTCATCAGAGGTTTGGGGGTTTGAAAATAAACAGAATATTGAGAAAAT
This sequence comes from Mytilus edulis, assembly GCA_019925275.1. Classification (NCBI taxonomy): domain Eukaryota; kingdom Metazoa; phylum Mollusca; class Bivalvia; order Mytilida; family Mytilidae; genus Mytilus; species Mytilus edulis. The sequence goes on along the minus strand of CM034361.1, from coordinate 49,525,591 downwards.
GCATTTGCAATTTTGTAAAAATATTCTTGGTGTTCGGAACAGTACACCAAATTGTATGGTTTACGGGGAATTAGGGCGGGTTCCGTTAGATATCACTATAAAACTTAGGATGGCATCATTCTGGTGTAGAACTATTAAAACAGAGAGCAAACTGTCAAATATCCTTTTAAGACTTATGATTAAGCTACATGAAAATAATCGTACCAAATTTAAATGGATTCAATATATAAAATCTATATTTGATGATACAGGTCTAAGTTTTATATGGAACGATCAATTAGTTGTAAATATTGATTGGTTAAAAAGTATGGTTAAACAGCGATTAACAGATCAGTACTATCAGCATTGGTTCTCGCAGATACATAATGCATCTAGGGGTGAATTCTATTCTTTATTCAAACTCGAGTTTGGTTTGGAACCGTTTCTATTGCGATTATTACCCAAGGACAGATATTACATATCTAAACTTCGATGCTCGAATTTGAAGTTACCTATTGAGACGGGTAGATGGGCGGGGATCGCGAGGAAAAATAGAATATGTACATTATGTAATGAGGGAATAGGGGATGAGTTTCATATATTGTTTACCTGTAAATTTGCTGATGTTTCTGCTCTTAGATCAAAGTTTATACCAAATTACTATGTAATGAATCCAAGCAAGAAGAAGTTCACTGGCTTGTTGTCTATTTGCAACGTACAAGTTCAAAGGAATTTATCAATTTTTGTGAAGAAAATCATAAAATACTTTATTTAATTATACCAATTGTCTTTTAAAATTTACTATGTATTTGTGTTTTGTCTGTCCTGTCTCGCTATGTATTATCTTAATATGTATGTATATATTGTCCTCTTGTACACAAGTATGTGTCTGAGGTTATGAATAAAATCTTGAAAATCTCTGGAGGTGTGCCTAAATTTACAAAGTCATAAAATACATTTAATGCATTTTTGTGAAAACATTGTACAGGAACATTTTTAGCAAACAAATCGTACATATTGCAGATTAGCAATGCAAGTAAAGACGTATTAATGATTGATATTTCAATTTTCAATTTCACTGTGTAATATATGCATAATAAAACGACCATGAATTTATAACATTTGAATTTCAGCCACATCATGACGCAACCAAACATAATTTATATGTGACAAGTAATTATTTCAAGATGGCGTGTATATCGACAGAAACTAAAAGCTATGTACTGTTATTCGAAGCAAAATAAAGGTACATGTAAAAAACAAAATGCAACCTCATTTCTTTACGGAAAATGTGAACGGAAAATAAGTTGATATAAACAAAAAGAAGACGTGGTATGATTGCCAACAAGACAACTCTCCACAAGAGACCAAAATGGAACAGCAATTAACAACTTAAGGTCATCGTACGGCCTTCAACAATGAGCAAAGCCCATACCGCATAGTCAACATTAAAAGGCCCCGAAAAGAATATGTAAAACAATTCAGACGAGAGCACTTATTTATGTAATGTTCTTTTCCATCTGCACCTAGCGGGTCATTTCATAGGTCGCCATATCTTGCATACATAATCATAACATGGTTTTGGAAGGCGCCAAATTACATTTGTGAGTTATAGACTTTTGACAAGGTCATCACAGTATATATGCGTCTATTCATATTATATTGACTGAGGACAAAGATATTTTCTCGTCACCTCTTATCTTGTATTTTTTTTAATAAGCATGGAGTTTTGGTAAAACTGAGTCCTGAACCCCCTATTAATCAAACTGTTCATAGAACCAACAAACGCAGCTCCATCATTTTCAAAAATTATGGTTCCGCCACTGGTTATTGAATGAGAAATCAAAAAGAGAAAAAAAATAGGACTTTTTTTAACATAAATTAATAATATGAACGGTTTGTTAAACTTGCTAGAAACATACATAAAGTAAAAAAATCTTTAATATGTATACACACGTACAGAAAAAGTGTGTTACCGCATGCGGAAGGATGTTGCAAGAACGTTTGCGATATCCCATGCAGAGTTATCTGTCTTTGCTCCCTCTCTCTGCGTGGGACATTGAATGTTTTGCTGGAAAATATGAGTGCCCACTCAAATGCAATCTATTAGAAAAATCGAAATATTACAGAAGAGTGTCCACCATGCACTTGCACAGCACTATAATTGATATAGTGCAATAGAATGTTATACACATGGATGAAAATTATATATACATGTAACTGTAATTTCAAATATTAAAATAATGTATACCAAAACCAAGAGTTTACTGATTTGTATCACTTCTACGATGAGGTTGAATTCATCATCAACGTACAGAAAAATATATATCTGTACTTTAACGTCATTTTCAGGTAAAGAGATGTGATTTGGTTTTCCGAGACAAGTGCTTGTGACCGTCCACAAGAACTTGCAGTCATCCGATGTTCAGTACTTCAGTACTTTGATTCATATCTTTAACATAAAGATTTTCTCAAATAGTAAAAAAACCATAACAAGGGTTTCATATTTTTTACAAATGTCTAATTGTCCATATATAATCTTGATTCATTTTGAGAACTCAAATCGTATCAATAACAAATTGCACATTTAAAGATTATTAAAACTGGGAGTTAGCTCGCAATTGTTTCATGGTGCCTTAAACGGATGAACAAGCGGGTTTCGAAATTCCAATAATACAAAACATGACAAGTGAACTTTCTTAATTTATAATCAGTAGCAGGAAAATTACAGAAGAATTTTATCCTTCCCGTTCGTGTTAAAGTCTGTCACAGTTTTCTTTTCGTTATATAGGTGATTTTTTTAAAGAATTTTGAGTAAATATGTTACGTCGATTTCAAGGCGAAAAAGATTGCATCAATTCAAGATTGTTACCGCACTTGGAGGATACTTTGGATTGAATCATATGAATTGCATGCCTCGCTAGCCATTTATAAAAAAACGTCTCGCTTTACAGTAGCCGAGAAAAGGGGGACCGATATATCTAAAAATTCGTAAGAGTTACGCGGAACCAAGTGTCTCGACTACTTTTACTGTTAATCGCAGGCTCAGCAAAAATGGGGAAAAAAATCAATATAAATATTTCTCTTGATACGATCTTTGATTGTAAGAAGCTTCTGTCCACGTTTGGTAAAGATACAGGCTAGTTTATGAATTTAATAAATGTTTAAAAGAAAATGAACTTCAGACTGTAATGTTAACTGGAAGTCCATTCATAAGTAAAACACAGGTACAAAATCTTAACACAATTTCTTTCCAGATACTAGCTTTTGAACAAAAATAAGCTTCTGTCCAGTTTCGTACAAATCCAAAAGAGTATAAGAAGGTTATTATAATTCTAAAAACATTAACCACAGAATGAAGATGTTGTTTCACAGAGTGAATGTTATATATCCTGGCAGAAAAATCTAATAGAAATAGGAAGATGTGGTGTGAGTGCCAATGAGACAACTCTCCATCCAAATAACAATTTAAAAAGTAAACCATTATAGGTTAAAGTACGGCCTTCAACACGGAGTCTTGGTTCACACCGAACAACAAGCTATAAAGGGCCCCAAAATTACTAGTGTAAAACCATTCAAACGGGAAAACCAACGGTCTAATCTATATAAACAAAACGAGAAACGAGAAACACGTATATATTACATAAACAAACGACAACTACTGTATATCAGATTCCTGACTTAGGATAGGTGCAAACATTTGCAGCGGGATCAAACGTTTTAATGGATCCAAACCTTCTCCCTTTTTCTGAAACAATAGCATAACATCACAACATATAAGTTCATGGACATCTAAGTTCATTAATAAGTAAAACACGGAAAAAATGGAATTCTAATTTTACAAATTTTAATTCTGGATACTACATGTATCTTATGATCATAAACAAGCTTCTGTCCAAGTTTGGTAGAAATCCAGTATAGTTTAAGAAAGTTATTACAATTTAAAAAACTTTAACCACAGAGTGAATATTTGTGGACGCCGCCGCCGACGACGACGGAATGTAGGATCGCTATGTCTCGCTTTTTCGACTTAAGTCGAAGGCTCGACAAAAATGGCAATATTTAACGGAAACTGTCAAAACATATTTTAGAATAACATTTAGATCCAATAGAATATATTTGTATGGAATTTTATATTTTTTAAAATAAGATTTGTCAGAATAATGATACTCAGCAAATTCCTTTTATGAACATTTGGATTGATTGTGTATTTAGATAAATTTATCGAACTATTCGCGTTCATAACTAAACGCATCGAAGCTTACCGTTTATACCGTATATATCCCATAATAATATTCATTGAATTTATGACTCTCCGTTGGGAAAAAAAAGTTTATGTTTCTAATTTATACGACGATTATCGTTGAAATATTGAACAAAAATGCATATCAACATCTGTGGAATAATGTATTGACTATAAATGTAATTTGTCGGTAAACGTGAAATTTGTTTGTACGAGCTTTAGAAACAGGACGAAAAGCGAGGCTTGCCGAATTTTCTCCTTTTTCGCAGCGAGAACTAATACATTTTATATTTTTGACAATGTACATATTTTGTTTACAATTTACACCGGTATTTGAGAATAAACTGTTTAAATCTTAACCATTGTCTCTGATGATTGAATGATTGAAACGCGGACTCGAAGAAACCCCCAAAATGAACTATTACCAGAAAGAAATTCAAATCACCGATTGATCAACATGGAAGCGGGTAGCAGAAAAATTTAAGTGAACATGTACAACAAATGTTGTTTACCTGTTATTTGTATACAATAACAAGCTAATAGCAGGATAAAAGCAAATTACTTAACTGTAACATTTTTTTTTTTAAAATGGTGAAAAAAATAAATGGGTTAAAAAAATAAATAGATTGGCTGACTATGCGGTATGTTTTTTTTTTGTTTAAGGCCATAAGAGGATCTATTGTTATTTATTTCTTTGTAATTGGGTCTTTCGTGGAGAATTGTCTCATTCGTATTCATACCACATCTTTTTCATAGATAGTCAGTATTTTCTTAAATTCAACGGTAAAATTATGTTATGATGACCATTTTAGCAACGAAATTATGTATTTATTCTTATAGACAACAAAAGAAACGATATGCACACCTTTTATAAAAAAAATAATAGGAGAAAACAATAACAATTTACTAGATTATGTTTTTTTTGTACCGTTCTTGATGACACGATTCGAAAAGCTATCGGACCAAATACGATTAAATGAAAGTCATTATCTGGAGTTTCAAGTTGCGGGGTTTAATTTCGAGTATGGCCAGTGAAGATGAAACAAGGCTGATAACCCTTTCTTTCAGAATAAGATGAGTATGCGTCATTTTTGTGGATTACAGGATAAGGCAGGTTTTAATATGAAAAAAAATGTTTTTTTAGAGAGAAAATGCAGCTTTTTGTTACACCCGTCTACCTGATTGATCCAAAATCGGATCAAATTTTTCCAACATCCCTGTGAGTTTTAAAAAAATTGTCAGATTAGAGGTGCGGGTCACCTGACCACCCCTTATCAGGACACCAACCTTTCCAACACGCCTTGTCAGGGACGGAAGAAATAATAAGTCTTAGGAAGGTTATTCAGAATAATATTCACAATGAACGAAAAAAAAAATCTTAAACATTTTGTACATGTAGGATTCCTTAACTGCTACATGAAACGTGGGAGACGTCGTTACATTAGCATTAATCTAGTATTATAGATGAAAACAATACTGGGAGGGTAATATCAAATCATCCTTGTCTCTTGTGAAGAGTTATCACATTGTCATTCGTACCACATCTTCTTTTTTATATCGTTTTGTTCCTTTCGGTTGCACCTCTTGGAAACTAGAGTCGTGTCTGTATATTTGTTAAAATTTTCAACAAGAATGTGAACAAATTTGCCAATAGAATTGAGTATAGAAATGGGGAATGTGTCAAAGAGACAACAACCTGACCATAGAAAAAAACAACAGCATGGATGCATAACGCACACTTTTAAAGTGGAGCAAAGTAATTTCCCATAAAACTAGATACATTGTATGAATATAGCATTTTTACACCAATCAATATAATTATAAAAAATCCACAGTTTGATAGAAATGTCAAAATTTTAGTTTTCTTCATTTTCAAAATGCATATCATTGATGCGTTTTGTTTTAATCTGTGTCAAAAAAGCGTTTACCAGAACGTAATAGGTGTTTGCACATAACGAAATAGGTGTTTGGACATAACGTAATAGGTGTTTGCACCTAACGTAATAGGTGTTTTGACATAATGTAATAGGCATTTGCACATAACTTACATGGTGTTTGCACCTAACGTAATAGGTGTTTGGACATAATGTTATAGGCATTTGCACATAACGTAATAGTGTTTGCACATAATGATGTAGTTTTTATACATAACTAATAGGTATTTGCAAATAAGGTAAACGCTGTTTGCACATAGGGTGAAAGATGTTTGCACATAAGGTAAACGAGGTTTGCACATAAGGTATTAGTTGCTTGCACATAGTGTAAAAGGCATTTGCACATGACATAATGCATGCTCACAGAGAGTATCAACTGTACGGCAAAACGCATATGAATTATACCATGATGTATTATGCTTTTCACTGGAGATACATATGTATAAACACAACATAACGCCAAAAGACTATAATATCATGAAATTTACATAGAACAAATGTGTATCAAAACAAAACGATGAGAACATTCGACCTAACAATAACACTTGAGACAGGACGCAATTATTAACTGACTTACGTGAAAGAAGAATAGACACAACATAGATAAAATATGATAGAATTTAAAGGTGGTTGATCATAAAGTTCCGAAGTATTCACATAATATATAGTAGTTACAGCATAATGTAATGCATATTTTACACAACGAAGTTTAGCAATGACATATCAAACAATTGTTTGACCAAACAAATTACTAATTTGACATTACACAGAGATGCCGTGACAGGGTATAAAGGCATCTGCACCTAACATAAAGAAGAAATGACAGGACGTAAAGGCAAAGCGACAAAACACATTAAATATTTACACTATAAGACAGTTCCGGCGTTCCATATTTTTTCATTATTTACGACGGCTTAAAATGGAAATTAAAATTTAGTTATGAGGAATGACCGTTATATATTTTCAGCTTATTCGAAATGATATATAAAATGAGGTGCTCCGCGAGTTGTTCAGTGTGCACCACATTTGTATGTTATTTCTTCATATTACATATTACAGGTTGTATTTCTGTAAATATTGACAATGCAATTTCCAATAGGAACTCCTTTAACGGCTAAAACTGTACCACTTTTACTATGAAGTTTTGAAAAAAATCTTATCCTAGAATTGAAAGTTCATTTGCACCACAATTTTTTTCAAAGGTTAAAATATAGGGCTGTGTGGCATATTTGCAACGTTTATATGCCCTGAACTTCTCAAAGTTTAAACTTACACTGATTTTCTTAACTACCCCTACCTCGAATGAAAGGTTACCACATATTTAAATGTAAACAATATGCACGTGTTTATTTACTGGTAACATTCCCAAGTTCTGTATCTGCGATATGGAACACAATGAGCATAACTGGGAACCAGTTTGTATACAAAATTAATTTTCTATGAATATTCAATTACTCCCCAAAAGAGGAGGGTTTTCAGAAACAGCTGTATTTACAAAGTGCAACCTATACAGACATTTATTCAAATAAAAAACTCTCTAAAATCAGTTTTTCTCTTATCAATACTCATTTATCAGAATTATAGTCTTAAAGAAATCACTGTGTATACTCTAAAGTTTGTCTTTACTATACATTTTATACCCCCTCTCCTAGTTCAATTTTTTAAAGAATTTGAGAACAAGACTTTAATTATTGCCAGATTACCCTATTTGCACATTTTCTGATAAAAAATGCCTAGAACCTGTTAACAACTGTTTTGCTAACATATTGAAAGCATATCAGAATATTATAAATGTAATGTTTAGCAGTCAATCATTACAACATTCAAGATTATATAAAGTATCCAATCCAGCCTCTGCCAGTCCACCCCTTACTGTATGCCTATTTGTCAATTAAAGAACACATTTTCTGCCTTAAATGGTCAATTTAGAATTCTTGTCACAACAGTATTATCTGTAACCATATATCTGACACAATTTAGCTACTATATATACTAGAAGTAATCAAACAAAGCCATATTTGCAATAGTTGTATGTCTGCAGATACCAGTCTGAGATATAAATTCACTTAAAATGTTGCAGAGATGACTGCTAACATCTGATTTTGCATAACTTCCAAGCATAATTAGTGTTTTCTATATCAAGAACTTTAAAATCATTAAAATCATAGCATTTACAAGTTGAATTATTTGTTTTATGACCCAGGGGGTAGGCAATTTTCTATGTTTTTGCCCCTGGGGCCTCAAATTTCCTAAATCATTCTGCTGTTTCTATCAATTTGGAATATTTAGTACATATTCAGGATAGAACACACTATTGTAAGTTTTCTTGAGATATTTTTGTTTTTCTAGCATGTGTTTATTATGCCGTGGTGACAAAAAAGCAGATTTAGGTGTTGCGGCTTAATTTTGGGTTATCGAAAGGACACAAATACTCCATAAATAATATTTAGGAAGGATCTATGAGTTTAAATGACTGCGAAGAGTAAATATAAGCACTTCTTATCAATTTTACTTACAAATATGCAAATATTATGAATTAATTTTGTATCCAGGACTTTAAGTAAACTATGCATACTGTAAACTGTGAATTTATGCTGAGTGATCATATCTAAGGCCCAGGATTCTATCAATCTTCATTTATTATTTATAAACTTCATATTTGAGTTAATTTCTTTAAAATCTGTAAAATAAAGCAAATTTGGTTAAATTCTGAATGTTCCCCTTTTTTACCCTATATAGGTTGCATTTCTGTAAATATTGACAATTCAATTTCCCGTAGAAACTCCTTTAACGGCTAAAACTGAACCACTTTTACTATGAAGTTTTGAAAAAAATCTTATCCTAGAATTGAAAGTTCATTTGCACCACAATTCTTTTCAAAGGTTAAAATATAGGGCTGTGCGGCATATTTTCAACATTTCTATGCCCTGAACTTCTCAAAGTTTAAACTTACACTAATGTTCTTAACTACCCCTACCTCGCTTGAAAGGTTACCACAGATTTCAATGTAAACAATATGCACGTGTTTATTAAATGGTAACATTCCCAAGTTCTGTCTCTGCGTATGGAACACAATGAGCATAACTTGGAACCAGTATGTATACAAAATTAATTTTCTATGAATATTCAATTACTCCCCAAAAGAGGAGGGTTTTCAGAAACAGCTGTATTTACAAAGTGCAACCTATACAGACATTTATTCAAATAGAAAACTCTCTAAAATCAAATTTTCTCACATCAATACTCATTTATCAGAATTATAGTCTTAAAGAAATCGCTGTGTATACGCCAAGTTTTTCTTTACTATACATTTTATACCCCCTCCCCTGTTTCAATTTTTTAAAGAATTTGAAAACAAGACTTTAATTATTGCCAGCTTACCCTATTTGCACATTTTCTGATAAAAAATGCCTAGAACCTGTTAAAACCTGTTCTGCTAACATATTGAAAGCATATCAGAATATTATAAATGTAATGTTTAGCAGTCAATCATTCATCATTCAAGATTATATAAAGTAACCAATCCAGCCTCTGTCTCCAGTCCACCCCTTACTGTATGCCTATTTGTCAATTAAAGAACACATTTTCTGCCTTAAATGGTCAATTTAGAATTCTTGTCACAACAGTATCATCTGTAACCATATATCTGACACAATTTAGCTACTATATATACCTGAAGTAATCAAACAAAGCCATATTTGCAATAGTTGTATGTATGCAGATACCAGTCTGAGATATAAATTCACTTAAAATGTTGCAGAGATGACTGCTAACATCTGATTTTGCATAACTTCCAAGCATAATTAGTGTTTTCTATATCAAGAACTTTAAAATCATTAAAATCATAGCATTTACAAGTTGAATTATTTGTTTTATGACCCAGGGGGGGAAGCAATTTTCTATATTTTTAGCCCCTGGGGCCTCAAATTACCTAAATCATTCTGCTGTTTCTAGCAATTTGGAATATTTAGTACATATTCAGGATAGAACACACTATTGTAAGTTTTCTTGAGATATTTTTGTTTTTCTAGCATGTGTTTATTATGCCGTGGTGACAAAAAAACAGATTTAGGTGTTGCGGCTTAATTTTGGGTTATCGAAAGGACACAAATACTCCATAAATAATATTTAGGAAGGATCTATGAGTTTAAATGACTGCGAAGAGTAAATATAAGCACTTCTTATCAATTTTACTTACAAATATGCAAATGTTATGAATTAATTTTGTATCCAGGACTTTAAGTAAACTATGCATACTGTAAACTGTGAATTTATGCTGAGTCATCAAAACTTAGGCCCAGGATTCTATCAATCTTCATTTATTATTTATAAACTTCATATTTGAGTTAATTTCTTTAAAATCTGTGAAATTTGGTTAAATTCTGAATGTTCCCCTTTTTCACCCTAAATAGGTTGCATTTCTGTAAATATTGACAATGCAATTTCCCATGGAAACTCCTTTAACGGCTAAAACTGTACCACTTTTACTATGAAGTTTTGAAAAAAATCTTATCCTAGAATTGAAAGTTCATTTGCACCACAATTATTTTCAAAGGTCAAAATATAGGGCTGTGTGGCATATTTTCAACATTTCTATGCCCTGAACTTCTCAAAGTTTAAACTTACACTAATGTTCTTAACTACCCCTACCTCGCTTGAAAGGCTACCACAGATTTCAATGTAAACAATATGCACGTGTTTAATAAATGGTAACATTCCCAAGTTCTGTCTCTGCGATATGGAACACAATGAGCATAACTGGGAACCAGTATGTATACAAAATTAATTTTCTATGAATATTCAATTACTCCCCAAAAGAGGAGGGTTTTCAGAAACAGCTGTATTTACAAAGTGCAACCTATACAGACATTTATTCAAATAGAAAACTCTCTAAAATCAAATTTTCTCACATCAATACTCATTTATCAGAATTATAGTCTTAAAGAAATCGCTGTGTATACGCCAAGTTTTTCTTTACTATACATTTTATACCCCCTCCCCTGTTTCAAGTTTTTAAAGAATTTGAAAACAAGACTTCAGTTATTGCCAGCTTACCCTATATGCATATTTCCTGATAAAAATGACTAGAACCTGTTTAAAACTGTTTTGATAACATATTGAAAGAATATCAGAATACTATAAATGTAATGTTTAGCAGTCAATCATTACAACATTCAAGATTATATAAAGTATCCAATCCAGCCTCTGTCTCCAGTCCACATCTTACTGTATGCCTATTTGTCAATCAAAAGTACACATTTTCTGCCTCAAATGGTCAATTTAGAATTCTTGTCACAACAGTATCATCTGTAACCATATATCTGACACAATTTAGCTAATATATATACTAGAAGTGTTCAAACAAAGCCATATTTGCAATAGTTGTATGTATGCAGATACCAGCCTGAGATATAAATTCATTTAAAATGTTAGAGAGATGACTGCTAACATCTGATTTTTGCATAACTTCCAAGCATAATTATTGTTTTCTATATCAAGAACTTTAAAATCATAAAATTATAGCATTTACAACTTAAATTATTTGTTTTATGACTCAGGGGGTAGGCAATTTTCTCTGTTTTTTGCCCCTGGGGCCTCAAATTTCCTAAATCATTGTACTGTTTCTAGCAATTTGTAATATTTAGTACATATTCAGGATAGAACACACTATTGTAAGTTTTGTTGAGATATTTTTGTTTTTCTAGCTTGTATTTATTATGCCGTGGTGATAAAAAAGCAGATTTAGGTGTTGCGGCTTACTTTTGGGTTATCAAAAGGACACAAACACCCCATAAATAATATTCAGGAAGGATCTATGAGTTTAAATGACTGCGAAGAGTAAATATAAGCACTTCTTAACAATTTAACTTACAAATATGCAAATATTATGAATTAATTTTGTATCCAGGACTTTAAGTAAACTATGCATACTATAAACTGTGAATTTATGCTGAGTCATCATTTTTAAGGCCCAGGATTCTATCAATTTTCATTAAATATTTATAAAACTGCATATTTGAGTTAATTTCTTTAAAATCTGTGAAATGAATAAAGTTTGAATAAATTCTGAATGTTCCCCCTTTTCACCCTATATAAGTGGCATTTCTGTAAATATAGACAATGCAATTTCCCATAGGAACTCCTTTTACGGCAAAAACTGTACCACTTTTACTATGAAGTTTTGAAAAAAATCTTATCCTAGAATTGAAAGTTCATATGCACCACAATTTTTTTCAAAGGTCAAAATATAGGGCTGTGCGGCATATATTCAACATTTATATGCCCTGAACTTCTCAGAGTTTAAACTAACACTAATTTTCTCAACTACCCCTACCTCGAATGAAAGGTTACCACAGATTTCAATGTAAACAATATGCACATGTAAATTAACTGGTAACGTTCCCAAGGTATGTCTCTGTGAAATGGTACATAGAGAGCATAACTGGGAACCAGTATGTAAACAAAATTAATTTTCTATGGATATTCAAGATCTCCCCAAAAGAAGCGTGTTTTGAGAAACAGCTGTATTTACAAAGTGCAACTTGAACCAGCTAATTGGTACATATAAGTGATAACAGAGATTCATATTGATTCAGCATGTTTTGAAAACAGTGTTTTCGAAATGTCTAAAACCGAAATCGAGGGAAACCTTATAATATGTATTGTAAAAAAAATTGCATATAGCATGTTTGTAATTGTGTTAACTCATGATAACTGCTGATGTCGTGTTTCAGAATTAATTGGATTTTGTATTCATACAAAAATGTGCTACCAGAACATTTGACATAAGACCATTTTTTTTCCGATAAGACTTCGGAGGAAACGATCAATATCACGGAATCAAGAATTATGTACCATTTTGTTGTTTCAATGTTAAACATTTTATAGAAAATTCACAACTTTTCCTCTTGTACTCTTATATGTGACCATACTGCGCTTGATAGATATAGGACAATTGCACGCAGTGATACAAATGATTTCCTTAGGACAAGTTTAAAGATGTAAATATTGGTTAGAACAAATATAAATATGGACCAATTCAAGTACGCATTCTAGGGTGCATTCGACTTAAGTGACTCAGCTTGAGTTTTTTTTTTTTGGAATGTAAAGGTTGGTTAGGACTTTTATCAATAGCAAACGCTAGCACATCAAGGAAAAACAAGTAATCCGTCTTTAAAATTTATAACGAAAATCTCTGTGCAAAAGTCTGTGGATTTTCTTAAAAAATCTTGATTATTTGAGCCACATTATCCCCATTATTCAATTTAATGCAACGAAACAATTAAGATTTGAACAGAGATTTCCCTTAGTAAATGTACAAAATGGCACAACTCTTCTTATTCAATTCTAACTCAGAAATAGATTACCTAAGCTGTAATTGGCAAAACGTTTTGGAATTTTTGGTCCTCAATGCTCCTCAACTTCGTACTTTATTTCGCCTTTTAAACCTTTTTTATTCGAGCATCACTGGTGAGTCTTTCGAAGACGAAACGCGCGTCTGGCGCAAATACAAAATTCAATCATGGTATCTTTGATGAGTTTATTCACTATCTTTGCTTTTTTATAGTGTTGAACTTTGAAATTTTCGTAACAAACATGGCGACAGAAGGGGTTATAGACATTTAAAGACGACAAAATTTCCTTTATTACCAAATATAACATCAAAAACAGTTATGCGCATTTACATATTTATTAAGAAAAACATAAGCTAGGACAAGAAATATAATAAGATGCTAAAAAGCATACACTCATTAGAAATAATTCAATAATTAACAAATATACGAAGAAGTAAAAAAACAAAAATTCCAAACTCAACGTAAAAATTCAAAATGGAAAATTCCTAACCAATTGCAAATTTAAAAGCTCAAACACGGCAAACTAATGAATATCAACTGTCATATCCCTGAATTGGTACAGGCATTTTCTTATGTACTAAATGATGGATTTTTATAGGTTAAAGATGCAAGAGATGAAACAACTGGTTGATGTTGAAATATCATAAAGAATGTTTTGTTTGTTAAGCATACGATGTTCATACAATCTATCTTAAACATTTTTATTCAATCAAAAGCTTATATTTTTGAATTTTTATCCAAATATCAAAAATATTCATAACATGGGAATTATTTACACAACTTTACCGCCAACTATTTGTGATGTATCTTACTGTATCAAAACGAAAAAGACCAAGACCCTTGACAAATATTTGAATAGAATATTTTGCAGTGCTGTTAAAAAAATTGATATTTCCCAATGTAGGTAAAATTATAAAAGCTTTTCGATTTCACACAGTATCATAAAAATTGTTTGTAGTTCAACATATGCAACGAGTGATTGTCGAAAAATAACGTTTACCCAATTCTTAAACCAATGCATGTATTTATCATAAACTTAGTCTTCTGTGCACGATTTATTTATTTCTTAATCAAACATATCGTATAATCGTATTTTTTTGGGGTCTGTTTTGAGATGAAAAATGGCAGCGAAATCATTACCGTGTTTTGAAGCCGTAGTTTACCGATTGTCACCTTTTATAGTAAACAATCAACAAAGAAGCATGGCTATTGAGCATGTGTATAACATACACAATTAGACAAAAGTTTATTTCAATGACAGATACATACGTATTGCTATCACTGGATTTTAAGGAGAAGGGTCACGTTAAGGTCACTTGCATACGGAAAATGTTTCGGCGAATTGCTTCCCAGAAGCAAGCAATTAAAAAAAAAAACTTCCTTTAAATGTAAACATATTAAAGAGTTTTCTTCAGAAAAAAAGTATATGTACATAGCTTTGCGTGAACTTTGCATCAAGGATGATAGTCCTATTCAAAATTTGGATACTATCTTGATATTGACACGGAAGAATAACTTTGAAATTAGTTTTACAATTAATATGATGATACAGCTAACTAACCATTCCCCAGCAGTAACATACCCTATAATTCATCATATAATGAAACGAAATCGTGGGCATTCAGAGCGTAGTTTAAAGTATGTAAAGTGTTGTTGGAAGAATTTTGTAAAATATTAAATGACTGGAGAATTTCAGCAAAAGTATCATAAGGCATAGGTAATGGGGATAGGAAAATGTTTCTTTTTTATCCCTCCTCCTTTATTTCCAAAATTCCAAAATTTTTTTTAATCAATTTCAATATGAACATTCATTTAGTATGTTATGAACATTTAAGTAAGGAACCTGTAATTCAGTGGTTGTCGTTTTTTTTATGTGTTACATATTTGTTTTCGTTCATTATTTGTACATAAATAAGGCCGCTAGTTTTCCCGTTTGAATTGATTTACATCGTCATTTCGGGGCCTTTTAAAGCTGATTATGGGCTTTGCTCGTTGTTGAAAGCCGTACGGTGACATACTAGTTGTTAATTTCTGTGTCATTTTGGTCTCTTGTGGAGAGTTGTCTCATCATGGTAATCATACCACATCTTTTTTTTTGTAATCAATGAATTTTGTAAAAGATTTAATGACTGGAGAATTTCAGAAAAGGTATCAAAAGTTCACATGAATAATTTTAGCGCTTATCTGTATATTATGAACATTCATTACTATATAAATAAAGTGTATTTACTTTCAATTCTAAGTTTACTATTCGATCCATGGTGGAATTGGTATACAGACCCTCTCCATTTAATAAACTCTGTGACCGTCGTGGATAGTAAACTTGAAAATGATAGCAGATAGAATTAAAATACACTTGATTCGTAGTATATGTATGGTCAGAGTATACAGAAAAACGCAAACCGGAAGTCTAATCTGACTTAAAATTTCGTCCAATGACCGGACAATATCCGGATGACTTTTTTCTCGTTTTTCTCCCAAAATAACTCAAACTGAATAATCATATGAATGGATGACAAATGCGACTATGTACTGTACCTATAGGACACAGAGGCGTGTTGAATAATTTATTGTGGAAAGAAGAGAAGCGACACACAAAATGAGGTCTTCTCGTTTAATAGTATAGATACGAGCATGCATATTCACATTATGCAAGGTTTCTTAAGAGGGTCATACTCTTGATGTAAAACCTTCTTCGGCAAATATTTGAGAAAAAATGAAGTAGCAGAAGGCTCTTACCCTGTCTGAGCACTCGATCTAGCTTTGTGTAGGGCTGGTGTAATTCTTTAAAGCTTTCGTTATTGTATATTTCCTACATGGATTTATAAGATTCGGACATTGGTGATTTACAATTGTACCTTTACTACCAATAGTATAGTCGATTCATTATTATTAGTTTGAAACCATTTTTTGTGGACTTTATGGATACACAGTAGCGACGGAATTAATGTCTAACGAATTTCAAATTTCTAAAGGAATCTTATAAGACCACAAAATCAAATATCCACGAAAATGCAAGTTTTCCTAAACCACAAAAACTGTTATCATAGAAAGTAAACGAATCTACAGTACATCACTAAATATCTGCTGTTTAAAAAAATTCGAATGAGATCCTTATCAAAGACTGTTTTCTGTCTAAAAACACCCAAGGCAAGCAGTCTTCCTCTTGAAACATTTACTGTAGAATTTCCATCCGGCTTCAATGTGATGTGGTATGTCTGTCACGACATCTGATCAAAAGGAGAGTAGTTCACATCTGAAAAAAAATAAAAAAATACTGCTGAAATAATGAATACACATATAATTTGATTTTGGTGGAAAGTAAAATAACAAAACGAAAACGAACTCTAAGGAAAATTATAAGCAGAAAGTACGTTATCAAATAGCTAAATAAAACCTTAAACAAATGGAGAAAAACTGTCATATTTCTGACTTGGTGCTTGAATTTCCAAATGTAGATAATGGCGGATAAATCGTTGTTATGAAGCCAGCTATATTTCTCACTTGTATGATAGTCGCATAGATTTCCATTAAATTGACAACAATGAGTAAGCATTATGTAAATTTAATAACTTATTATGCAATAACTATGGTAATTGCATACTAAATCTACAAACGCATGCTCACGTGACATTCAAAAAGTCTTCAGCTGTCATACTTAGATAATAGCTTTATAAAATTAAAATTTAAACGTGTATTCTTCCTTTGTAATATTTTTGTTTAAATTCTCTCACAGAATTTAATTTTGGCATTCAGAACGGACCATAACTTTCGGAAGTTTTCATGACATGATTTTAAGTAATATATAAATGAAGTTAGAGTATTTAAATGATTGTATTGGCTGATTATTTTAGTGCATTTCAATTTGTACTTGCAGTTTCAAGTTATTTAAATGGCGTTTTCTGATTTGAATTTAAACAAGTTTTGACTCAATGCTCTTCAACTTTCTACTTGTTTGGCTATTTTGATATGAGCGTCACTGATCAGTCTTATGTAGACGAAACGCGCGTATGGCGTACTAAATTATAATCCTGGTGCTTTTGATGACTATTGACCCTTGTTCACAACATAAGTCATTGATTTCAAATGTACTTGTTACAATATTACTGGTTGACATTCATTGAAATCCGTAAATTTATTAAAGAATTGTGTCTGATTTTATTTATAATTTACATTTAAAAATTAGGATTTGGTTTAAGAGTTTTCTCATTGACACTCATACCACATCTTATTATATCTATATATGTGTTACCATACTAAACAAAAAATGCCTTTTAAAACATAATACGAATGCCTTTTAAAACATAATACGATGTAAGTGTATAGTTGGAAAAGTTAGTTATTTTTTTTTAAGACGAACCTGGTCATGGCACTGTTGAAATTGAAACCAATACAAGTCCTTGACATATCACAGCTTACAGCACACTCTAATTTTGAACATGTCATGTCGTCGACTACAACCATATCAGACCTGGTATTATTCAAACTACAGCTGTCAAAATATCCAGTTAATTTATCTGAAACTATATAAAATGTGTTTAATACTTTTATTCGAAAGCTTCTTTCCAAACCCTATAGCATATGTAGAAATTTATTTTCGAACGTGAATAATGACTTACAACTAGGGTATTGTCTGGCCTATTATAAATTCTATACAATACAAACATAAATGTTAATTATTACCTTCGAAGTTTCTTATTGCATAATAAACATATTGCACGAGATCAAGCGCCTGGCATTAAATATAACTGGTATGTCTTTTCAAAGTTCTGATGTTGGTACTTATCCAAGCCATTTGCTACAGTATAAAATTATAAAAAAACTATTGAAAATGGAAACGATCTATGTGTCAGTAGTTTTTTACACTAACAAGTGTTGGCTTCATGACTTTTAGGTTATTTCAATCTATTGGTAATAAACCATATTTGGTATGTTTTTTCACTTATTAGAATTGCAAAAAAAAGTGTTTCATTTTGCATGTGAACTACAAGTAAGAAACTATGGTACTGCAAACAAAGCAAGCAAAAAGTCCATTGGAAAATCAATGATTTGTTACAACCTAAAAAAAAAATTGAACCAAAAAATAGATAGCGCAAAAAACATTTTTAATACCTCCTCCTAAACACAATACTCCACATTGACCTTTGAATTTAGTTAAATTTCTTACAAGGCACTTCTTTTTTTTATATTTTCGCTAGAGGCTTTTTTTAGTACATACATAAAACCGTTGATTTCGGTGCAAAAAAAAAAAAAAGAAACAAGAATGTGTCCATAGTACTCGAATGCCCCACTCGCACTATCATTTGCTATGTTCAGTGGACCGTGAAAGTGGGGTCAAAACTTTAATTTGGAATTAAAATTAGAAAGATCATATCATAGGGAACATGTGTACTAAGTTTCAAGTTGATGTAACTTTAACTTCATCAAAAACTTCCTTGACCAAAAACTTTAACCTGAACTTCGCACTATCATTTTCTATATTCAGTGGACCATGAAATTAGGGTCAAAACTATAATTTGGCAGTAAAATTAGAAAGATAATATCATGGGGAACATGTGTACTAAGTTTCAAGTTGATTGTACTTCAACTTCTTCAAAAACTACCTTGACCAAAAACTGTTAGCTGAAGCGGACGGACGAACGGACGCACAGACGGACGGACGAACAGACGCACAGACCAGAAAACATAATGCCCCTCTACTATCGTAGGTGGGGCATAAAAAACAACAACTGTATATTGCTTCTACTAGAAAATGCTTTGTGTATAATAAAAACACTGGATGGAATAATTCAGAAGAGAAATGAACATAAAAATAATGCACAGACTTCAGAAAAAATGTAAGTACTATTAACATTATATCTTTTATCATCGTACATTTCGTTTTTTTTATTATATGCACTCAATGGAAACTTTCACCCCGAATGGTGTATTGGAATAGAAAATGGACACTATTTGTCTTCTTTTCTGCCGGAAGTTCAACCCTTGCCAAAAAGGGCCGTCTGATTGGCTGTGTGGGATATACAACTTGAAGTAGATATAAACAGCAATGTACTGTCATAATTGGGACATTAGATTCAATGCCTCGTGTAAATTAAGTGTCACACTCTCTGCACGTTTAGAACCCAAACACAAATTACTTTGGGACCCGTAGGTGGCGTTTTGACTGTAAAAAATAATTCTATCCACTATACCCTCGTATTAAATTTTCAGTCCAAATTTTGCCAATTTTCAATCTATTACAAGACCTGCTTTATTTATGTTTTGTGAAATTGATCGTCCTGAACATGCATGAACTATTTGCCACAAGACGTAAATTAAGCAACAATCAATCAGTTATCAAAATGGTAAAACAATATTATTTAGTGTACAAATGTATTTAAACCGTTTTTTTTTAGGAGAAATTTGAATGAAATATAAATGCTTATTTATCTTGAAAAATGTAAATGTAGGTGCACTATATTTCGGTTTCCACTTATCGAGCATAAATAGCTTAAATATACGAATACTAGATTGACGCAGTTTGAAATGGAGAAGAACAATAATAAAAAGTTAATGTGATCAGACCCGTTATAAATTGTAAAGAGAAACATAAGTACAAACTGTAAATGTTTCTTCAATCAATGGGAAAAAAACACAGATTCATCAATATTTATGAATTCAGAATAAATACAAATGAAATGCAAATTTGACAATTACCTTCAAAATGTATTCTCCTATTTCCTATTATACCATAGTATGTTAATACTCCAATACTTTTCACTTCAAAATGATGCGTGTTTGTCAAAATTCCCAAAATGTTTTCACGTACGACAATGCCAGTTCCTAATTTAAGGTCTCCATCTGCCCAACTAATCCAGAATGGTAGGTACACTGTGCAGTTAAATATATTAGGGGTCAGAAATTTAACGTAATTCCTGCTTTTTGGATCTAACGAATCGTCAGGGCGATAGATAATGAACGTGCTATAATCTTTATATCCAATATCAAACTCATACAGCGGTTCTGAGGAGGTTCTGACATCAGAACTTGACAGAAGGACATGTGCCCGACCACATCTCTTTAATTCAAATACTAACGACGTTATTCCAATAAGGTCCAGTTTATACCTATTTACGTCAACAGTGAAATCCATGACATCAGCTATATCCCATGAACCAACCACATTGTTGACCTTGGTCGTTAAAATGGTTGTAATATATACACCTTCAATATATAAACACATTCAAACAGGTATTAATATAAGTATAGTTTTACTATCACTGCAAACCATTAAAAATCAGAAATGGCCTATATCTGTAATCGACAGTTTCTACTCGACCAGTCTGAATTGGTATGAATTTTTCTCGATATAACTCAACCCTAGACTTAACCATACTAGACTGTACTATTTGTACTTTGTCCTAATAAGATTGTGGCCAAGTTTGGTTAAATTTGGCCTAGGAGTTTCAGAGGAGAATATTTTTGTAAAAGATTACAAAAATTTACGAAAAATTGGTCAAAATTGACTTTAAAGGGCAATAACTCCTTAAGGGGTCAACTGATAATTTTGGTCATGTTGACTTATTTGTAGATCTTACTTTGCTGAACATTATTGCTGTTTCCAGTTTATCTCTTTCTATATTAATATTCAAGATAATAACCAAAATCTGCAAAATGTCCTTCAAATTACTTATTTCGGGGCAGCAACCCAATAATCGGTTGTCTTATTCACTTGAAAGTTTCAGGGCTTATAGATTTTCACTTGATGAACAATTTTACCCATGTCAGATTTGCTCTAAATGCTTTGGTTTCAGAGATATAAGCCAAAATCTACATTTCACCCCTATGTTCTATTTTTAGCCATGGCGGCTATCTTGGTTGGTTGGTCGGGTCACGCCACACATTTATTAAACTAGATACCCCAAAGATGATTGTGGCCAAGTTTGGATTAATTTGGCCATGTAGTTTCAGAGGAGAAGATTTTTGTAATAGATTACTAAGATTTACGAAAAATGGTTAAAAATTTACTATAAAGGGCAATAACTCCTAAAGGGGTCAAATGACCATTTCGATTATTTGACTTATTTGTAAATCTTACTTTGCTGAACATTATTGCTGTTTACAGTTTATCTCTATCTATAATAATATTCAAGATAATAACCAAAAACAGCAAAATTTCCTTAAAATTACCAATTCAGGGGCAGCAACCCAACAACGGGTTGTCCGATTCATCTGAAAATTTCAGGGCAGTCAGATTTGCTCTTAATGCTTTGGTTTTTGAGTTATAAGCCAAAAACTGCATTTTACCCCTATGTTCTATTTTTAGCCATGGCGGCCATCTTGGCACATTTTTTAAACAAGATACCCCAATGATGATTGTGGCCAAGTTTGGTTTAATTGGGCCCAGTAGTTTCAGAGGAGAAGAGTTTTGTAAAAGTTAACGACGACGGACGACGACGGACGACGACAACGGACGCCGGACGCAAAGTGATGAGAAAAGCTCACTTGGCCCTGTGGGCCAGGTGAGCTAAAAAGAAGTAAAGTGCAATACCACACAACAGAGCCGAGGGCTTGTTTAATAACAACCATTTCATAATATTTATCGTATACAAATTACGAATCAGATAGGAATGTCATCATATATATATACTAGTATTTCAATAAAAAAATCATTTGTAAATCAATCAATCTCTTAATGCATGATACAAAATATCAAATAGCCTGGATGTAAAAATGAACGTGACCTATCGAGTAGACCCTGTCGTAGAACGCCGGAACTGTCTTATAGTGTAAATATGTAATGTGTTTTGTCGATTTGCCTTTACGTCCAGTCATTTCCTTTTCTTCAGGTTTTGTTTTGATACACCTTTGTTCTATGTAAATCTCATGATATTATAGTCTTTTTGCGTTATGTTGTGTTTATACATATGTATCTCCTGTGAAAAACACAATACATCATGGTATAATTCATATGCGTTTTGCCGAACAATTGATACTCTCTGTGAGCATTCATTACGTCATGTGCAAATGCCTTTTACATTATGTGCAAACAACTAATACGTTTTGTTCAAACCTCGTTTACCTTATGTGCAAACATCGTTCACCCTGTGTGCAAACATCGTTTATGTTATCGTTATGTAAAAACTACATCATTATGTGCAAACACTATAACGTTATGTGCAAATACCGCTTACATTATGTGCAAACACCTATTACGTTATGTGCAAACACCTATTACGTTCTGGTAAACGCTTTTTTGACACAGATTAAAACAAAACGCATCAATGATATGCATTTTGAAAATGAAGAAAATTAAAAGTTTGACCTTTCTAACAAACTGTGGATTTTTATATTAATTATATTGATTGGTGTAAAAATGCTATATACATACAATGTATCTAGTTTTATGGGAAATTATTTTGTTCTACTTTAAGAGTGTGCGTTATGCATCCATGCTTTGAAAATTTGTTCACTTTACTTGTTGAAAATTGTAACAAATATACAGACACGACTCTAGTTTTCAAGAGGTGCAACCGAAAGGAACAATACGATATAAAAGGAAGATGTGGTACGAATGCCAATGTGACAACTCTTCACAAGAGACCAGGATGATTTGTTATTACCCTCCCAGTAGGGTTTTCATCTAGCGAGAAACGTGTACTAGATTAATGCTACAAATGTAGTGACGTTTCCCACGATTCATGTAGCAGCTAAGGAATCCTACAAAATGTTTAAGATTTTATTTTTGTTCATTTCCTTTAACAGTTGTGAATGTTATTCTGAATAACCTTCCTAAGACTTATTATTTCCTCCGTCCCTGACAAGCCGTGTTGAGACGGGTGGGTGTCCTGAAAAGGGTGGTCAGGTGACCCGCCCCTCTTATCTGACAATTTATTTTAAAACTAACAGGGATATTGGAAAAATTTGATCCGATTTTGGATCAGACAGGTAGAAGGGTGTAACAAAAAGCTGCAATTTCTAAAAAAAAACCCATTTTTTTCATATTAAAAACTGCCTTATCCTGTAATCCACAAAAATGACGCATACACATATTTTTTTCTGAATGAACGGGTTATCAGCCTTGTTTCACCTTCACTGGCCATACTCGAAATTAAATCCCGCAACTTGAAACTCCAGATAATGACTTTCATTTATCCGTATTTGGTCCGGTAACTTTTCGAACCGTGTCATCAAGAACGATACAAAAAAATACATATTCTAGTAAATTGTAATTGTTTTCTTCTATTTTTTTTTTTTATAAGTAATGTGCATATCGTTTCTTTTGTTGTCTATAAGAATAAATAAATAATTTCGTTGCTAAAGTGGTCATCATAACATAATTTTACCGTTGAATTTAAGAAAATACTGACTATCTATAAAAAAGATGTGGTATGAATGTCAATGAGACAATTCTCCACGAGAGACCAAATGAACAAGAAATAGATAACAATAGATCTTCTTATGGCCTTTAACAAAAAAAACCATACCGCATAGTCAGCTAATCTATTTATTCTTTTACCCCATTTAATTTTTCACCAGTTTTAAAAAAAATGGTTACAGTTAAGTAAATCGCTTTTATCCTGCAATTAGCTAGTTATTGTATACAAATAACAGGTAAACAACATTTTTTTTGCTTTGTTTGTACATGTACAAATAAATTTTCCTGCTACCCGCTTCCATGTTGATCAATCGGTAATATGGATATTTCTTTCTGGGTAATAGTTCATCTTGTGGTTTTCTTCGAGTCCGCGTTTCAATAATTTAAAAAATCAGAGACAATGGTTAAGATTTAAACAACTTATGCTCAAATATCAGGTGTAAATTGTAAACAATATATGTACATTGTCAGAAATATGAAATGTATTAGTTCTTGCTGCGAAACAGGAGAAAATTCGGCAAGCCTCGCTTTTCGTCCTGTTTCTAAAGCTCGTACAAATAAATTTCACGTTTACCGACAAAGTACATTTATAATCAATACATTATTCCACAGTTGTTGATATGAATTTATCTTTTTGTTCAATATTTCAACGAATATCGTCGTATAAATTAGAAACATCAACCTATTTTCCGAGTCATAAATTCAATGAATATTATTGCGGGATATGCGGTATAAACGGGAAGCTTCGATGCGTTTAGTTATGAACGCGAATGGTTCGATAAATATAGCTAAATGCACAATTAAGCCAAATGTTCATAAAAGGGATTTGCTGCACATCATTATTCTGAGAAATCTTATTTTAAAAAATATAAAATTTCATACAAATATATTCTATTGGATCTAAATGTTATCATTCTAAAATATTTTTTGACAGTTTCCGTTAAATATTGCCATTTTTAGATATATCGGTCCCCCTTTTTCTCGGCTACTGTTAAAGCGAGACGGTTTTTTTTTATTAATAGCTAGCAAGGCATGAAGTTCATATGATTCAATCCAAATTATCCTCAAAGTGCGGAAACAATCTTGAATTGATGCAATCTTGTTCGCCTTGAAATCGACGTAACATATTTAGTCAAAATTCTTTAAAAAAATCACCTATATAACGAAAAGAAAACTGTGACAGACTTTAACACGAAAGGGAAGGCTTAAATTCTTCTGTAATTTTCCTGCTACTGATTATAAATTAAGAAAGTTCACTTGTCATGTTTTGTATTGTTGGAATTTCGGAACCCTCTTGTTCATCCGTTTAAAGCACCATGAAACAATTGCCAGCTAACTCCCAGTTTTCAAAAATCTTTTATGTGCAGAATGTCATTGATACGATTTGAATTCTCAAAATGAATCAAGATGAAATAAGGATAATAATACATTTGTAAAAAATATAAAACCCTTGTTATGTTTTATTAATTTTAAAGAAAATCTTTACATGTATGTTAAAGATATTAATAAAAGTACTGAAGTACTGAACATCGGATGACCGCAAGTTCTTGTGGACGGTCACAAGCACTTGTCTCAGAAAACCAAATCACATCTCTTTACCTGCAAGTGACGTTAAAGTACAGATATATATTTTTTCTGTGCGTGGATGATAAATTCAACCTCATCGTAGAAGTGATACAAATCAGGAAACTCTGTTTTTTTTTGTTATACATTATTTTAATATTTGTAAATTACAGTTACATGTATATATAATTTTTATCCATTTGTATATCATTCTATTGCACTATATTAATTAGAGTGCTGTACAAGTGCATGGTGGGCACTCTTCTGTAATAATTCGATTTTTCTGATAGATTGAATTTGAGTGGGCATTCATATTTTCCAGCAAAACATTCCCACGCAGAGAGAGGGAGCAAAGCCAGATAACTCTGCGTGGGAGATTGAAAACGTTCTTGAGATATTCTTCCGCATGCGGTAACACACTTTTTCTGTACGTGTGTATCAATATTAAAGATTTTTTACTTTATTTATGTTTCTAACGAGTTTAACGACATTTTCATATTATTAATTTATGTTAAAAAAAATATATTTTTAGGAGTATCCATTTGAAATGAATTAAGAACAAGTGATAAGGAATGTAATTTTGCACTCGATAATGTCCGCGTATTTATTATTATCATGTTTATAGATCGGTTACAATCTCAAAACGAATGTTACGTAATGGAAATTTAGGCGACAGCAATACACATGAATGCCCTCATGGTCATCCGATGTAAAATGAATAGAGAAGTTGTTCATTAAGATATCATTAGATAAACAAACACACGGACCTAATTTGTTTTTCTCTTTTTGATTTTTCATTCAATGACCAGTGGCGGAACCAGAATTTTTGAAAATGATGGAGCTGCGTTTGTTGGTTCTATAAGCAGTTTGATTAAGAGGGGGCTCGGGACTCAGTTTTGCCAAAACTCCCGGCTAATTAAAAAAAAAAAAAAAAAAATACAAGATAAGAGGTGGCGGGAAAATATCTTCGTCCTCGGTCCATATAATCTGAATAGACGCAGATATAATGTGTTGACCTTGTCAAAAGTCTATAATTCATCAATGTAATTCGGCGCCTTCCAAAACCATATGTTATGATTATGTATGCAAGATATGGAGACCTATGAAATGACCCGCTTGGTGCAGATGAAGGAGAACATTACATAAATAAGGCCGTTAGTGCTCTCGTTTGAATTATTTTACATAATCTTTTCGGGGCCTTTTATTGTTGACTATGCGGTATGGGCTTTGCTCATTGTTGAAGGCCGTACGGTGACATAAAGTTGTTAATTTCTGTGTCATTTTGGTCTCTTGTGGAGAGTTGTCTCATTGGCAATCATACCACGTCTTCTTTTTTTATATCAACTTATTTTCCGTTCACATTTTCCGTAAAGAAATGAGGTTGCATTTTGTTTTTTACATGTAGCTTTTTTTTGCTTCGAATAACAGGGCAGAGCTTTTAGTTTCAGTCGATATACACGCCATCTTGAAATAATTACTTGTCACATATAAATTCTGTTTGGTTGCTTCATGATGTGGCTGATATTCAGCAACAACTATTGGCTTAAATGAGATAAATAATTACAGACTGTTCTCTTCTGAGGATATTAAGCCATCAAATGCCGGAAAATTAACTATGTGTATTACATTTCAGATCAAATGTTATTAATTCATGGTCGTTTTATTATGCATTTATTACACACTGAAATTGAAAATTGAAATATCAATCATTAATACGTCTTTATTTGCATTGCTAATCTGCAATATGCACGATTTGTTTGCTAAAAAATGTTCCTGCACAATGTTTTCAAAAATGCATTAAATGTATTTTATGACTTTTGTCAATCTAGGCACACCTCCAGAGAGACACACAATTCGAGAATCGTGTCTATATATTTGTAAATATTTTAATTTTCAACAAGTAAAGTGAACAAAATATAAAAAGAATGGATGTATAACGCACACTCTTTAAGTAGAACAAAAAACTAAATATTTATATAACATTTTAATATCAATCAATATATAAAAATACTACATTTCCTATACTAAATCAACAACCCGATGCAGATATATTACATTCAGTTCACATTCAGCATCCAATGGATATTACCTTGAAAAAGAATACAGCGAAGTAGTTCAGAGCTTTTTAGAAAGCTAAAACTTATAATTTTCCGAATTTTCAAAGTGTATATCACTGATGCGTTTTGTTTTAATCTGTGTCAAAAAAGCGTTTCCCAGAACGTAATAGGTGTTTGCACATAACGTAATTGGTGTTTGGACATAATGATGTAGTTGTTATACATAACTTAATAGGTATTTGCACATAACGCAATAGGTGTTTGCACATAAGGTAAATTATGTTTGCACATAGGGGGAACGATGTTTGCACATAAGGTAAACGAGGTTTGCACAAAACGTATAAGTTGTTTGCACATAATGTAAAAGGCATTTGCACATGACGTAATGAATGCTCACAGAGAGTATCAATTGTTCGGCAAAACGCATAGGAACTATACCATGATGTGTTGTGTTTTTCACTGGAGATACATATGTATAAACACAACATAACGCCAAAAGACTATAATATCATGAGGTTTACATAGAACAAAGGTGTATCAAAAAAAAAAACCTTTAGAACATTCGGCATAACAATCACATTTGAGACAGGACGCAATTTTTAACTGACTTACGTAAAAGAAGAATAGTCACAACATAGATAAAATATGAGAGAATGTAAAGGTGGTTGATCATAAAATTTCGAAGTATTCACAGAATATATAGTAGTTAAAGCATGATGTAATGCCTATTGTACACAACAAACTTTAGCAATGACAAATCATACTACTGTTTGACCAAGCAAATAACTAATTTGACATAACACAGAGATGCCGTGTCATGAAATAGAGACATTTGCACATAACATAAAGAAGAAACGACAGGACGTAAAGACAAAGCGACAGAACACATTAAATATTTACACTATAAGACAGTTCCGGCGTTCCATACTATGAGTCTTGCACTACTTTTTACTTGTCTTTTGTGCAGGACTTGTACGTTTGTGGTATTCGTCTGTGGGGGTTGTTGCATTTCTTTTGTCGGTTTTATTTGTAGGCGTATGATTTTCAGGGTTTACAGTACCAGGTGTGCCATGGAAATATTGGCTAATACTTCCTTGTGGTGTACTTCTTCTTGGGTTTCTTATCCCCGTTTTCTTTTGAAGGCCCTTTATTTTTTTCACCAAGAGTATCGTCTGCTGTTGAGTTTTTTTTTTTAGCTTTTTCGATATCGTCACTGGTATTTATGTTTGTGGATGTCTGGTGTTTGTCTAGTGGAGCAATAAATACCTGACTGACTGCGTTTTCTTCTCGTTGCGGTACAGATTTGGATTGTGGCTCTTCATTATCTACTCCAGCTTCATCGCCATCTGAATTTTGGTCATGTGTATCAACATCATCAACTTCACTAAGAGGAGAGTCACACTCTGCCTGTCGGTGTCCCTCTTTATGACATTGACGACACACCCAATCGTTAGGACATTGTGCATATTTGTTTCCCTTCTGAAGACATTACTTGCAAGATATTTCTTAATGTCTTGTATGATTATCTTGCCCTTGATGTAATACCAAAGCTATGTATTTGCCTATAATTAGTGTTCTAGGTAATGGTTTAATTAGTGGAGCAACTATTGAAATTCTGTCGCCAGTTTGGCAATTGGTTACTAGTCCATCTACCCTCAAACGTTCTCTATATATTTGAAAGATGTCACATCCATTAAACTCGAGACAGCGCTCTATCTGTCCATCTTCTGCTGAACATGGAATGTTTTTTACCCTAACTTTAATGTACTCTGGATATTCGTTTTGAGTTATTCTTTGGTTTCTTGTTTACACTTGTATTAATTTATTGCGAATCGAAATGCCAGATATTATTAGCGATTCTCTATCTGTCTCTGAATCTAAATAGATCCTCGATAACCCTGTCATTTTCTGCAGCCCTCTCAAATGACTTGCTGGGCAAACTGTTGCATCAATTATTTTGTACAATTCTAAGTCGGTTAAAAATTGATCTCTACTTGGCTTATTGCTGCCAAACAAATCACTTTCTAGTGTCTCACCCTGTTCACTGGTTTCCGCCATATTGGATTTGTCTTTGTTTTCTTCTACGTTTTCTTTTGAATTATATTCAGAATTCAACATAACTGACTTCTTCAACTGTTCTACACTCTTCAAAGTCCAGCAGATTTTCACTTCTTTAGATAACTTTAAAATGAAAAAAAAAATTACGACTCAAGAATGAAAAAAATAGAAAAGATTATAAAACATCGGTCAAACAAAAATACCTTACCAAATTGGAAAAATAACTGTGATAAAGTCACTTATATTATCAAATTTAAACCACTTATACCTATCTATACCTAACCCAAATAGTACAAAATCTAAAACATTTTACTAACAAAATATTTACCTTTTTCTGGGATAGCAAACCCAATAAAGTTAAAAGAGACACGTTATCCAAACCACACTGTTCATGAGATCAAAAACAGATAATAATTGAAAACTTGTGGAAGAATGTTTTTTTGGAAATACTAATATGCTAAAAAAATCATTTTTTGTAAGAAGTATCTGATCCTTGGAATGATTTTTAAAATATTAAAGATAAATATCCGATTAACATATGCAATAGATTAGTAATAAATCAGACTTCTATCATGATTAGACTAAAGAAAAGGGTTAAGCTGACAAATAACTCATTAGAAGAATGTGGAAATTGCATGACCTTAAATATATATAACTGTAAAAATGTATACAATATAAAAAAATCCTTTCATATCAAAGCTTAATTTCTGCAATACAAGAAGTGTTAAACAGAATATAATGTATGTCATAATGACTTAAAAAAACAGTACAGTTTTGATCTCAGTTTAAAAAAAAAAATATTTGTAACCTCCGAGAGGTTTCACACGTTTCAAGTTGGTATTGACAGTCTAGTATATGTATACAAGATTTACGAAAGTAGCAGGAGTTTAATGACAAGCAACGTTATCTTTATACTGGTTCCCAGTACTACGTTCCAGGTATTGGTATCTGTGTAGCATGCTGAATATTGCGATCGGGAACCGCTCTACGTCCCCCTCTGCACCAACTGATACATCGTCCACCTTTGTTTGGTTTAGAACATAGCTTAGCCTCATTCATTATTACTTGAACTGTCTTTCTCTTTTATATTAAAATGTTTTAATGTAAGAAATACTTAGATTATATCATATAATTTACTTTTATAATAAACAGTTTCTGTAATTATTGTCAATCAATTCAAACAGAAAAACAAGCGATACAACCTATGTAAAAACGAAAAAAAGAAACAATTACGAACCGCACCAACAAACGACAACCACATGGTAACGGGCTCCTGACCTAGGACATCATTTAATACTGGAAGACTATTTTGTTAAGATAGTTGAATAATATCTAATTGTTTGATAGTTCAGACTTTCGTTTTTGGTAGTTTGCATTTATAACTAGATCAATGTTATGAGAAAAAGGCTTGTTTTATATCAGAAAAAAACATGATTGTCCCAACAACTTAGTAGATTCACATCTTCAACAATTTGGTATTTCTTGGACTTTTATATCTAACTAATTTATTCAGGTAGTGCACAGTGTTGCAATCTAAAAATAAATTCTCTTATATTATTAAGGATTGAAATCAATGAAAATCTATATTATGACAGGTTGAGGATAACAATATATATTTTGTTCTGATTATCTAGTGAGTTTATATGTTTATTAGGTTTTTTAATGTTTAATTTATTTCTATAGAAATTGATGTACAACTATATGCCATTTGAAACTTCAAAATCTCACTTGAATAGCAATTATCAACCAGTTTAAACAATTATTCTCCTGGTAGAAAACATGCATTGCTCTTGCCGATCCATGTTTTACTTAATGTATGGCTTTTAACAAAACACTCTTCATGTTCAACATGTATAAACAAGGGAGAAAAAAAATATAAATCATACTTTTTGTTTGGACCATTTTATTTATACTCAATGAACTATCTTTGATAAAAAATAGACATATAGGTGAGAACATTGTTGTTTGAGTAGATATTAACAATTAAAAACTGGTGATAATTGAAAAACGTCTACTATTATCTGTATGGTATTTTCTTTGTATAACGCATATGTTAAAATTCAGGGATATAGTGTTTTCAAGAAATTAAGTAAAGCAGTAACCAACATAACAATTTTGGTGCAGTAATAAGTATACATTACAACAGGTGTTCTGTTTATGTGGTTCATAAGTGTTTCTCGCTTCTCGTTTTTATATATAAATTAGACCGTTGGTTTTCCCGTTTGAATGGTTTAACACTTGTATTATTTTGGGCTCTTTATAGCTTGCTGTTCGGTTTGAGTCAAGGCTCCGTGTTGAAGGCCGTATCTGACCTATGATGGTTTACTTTTATAAATTGTTACTTGGATGGAGTGTTGTCTCATTGGCACTCATACCACATCTTCCTTTATCTAATCCCTTCTGCGGGCATGGTCAGAAAAGATCAAACACAAAATTAGTATTTATTGTAAACAAAATAAATCCACACAAATCTGTAACTTTGTCAGTGGGTAAAATATATAGCATACTTTAATGTTTTGAAATGAAATAAATACATTTTTATTTGAACTGTAGACAAAGTACCCATTGTTGCTTAGAATTGCAGAATTTAACATAGAAAGCAATGTTTGAGGTAAATGTACAAGGATATATAAAACAGATATACAAATATAAGAAATTGTTGACAGAGTTATGAGGTATACAAATCACATTGGCGAGCACAAAATGTGGTTGTACATAACTTGTTTTATGTGCATAAACCTATTCTCAACAGCATTGATAGGAGAGTATATTTTATAAAACAGGAAAAGTGTGGCAACTGAAAAGGACAACATATTATCATAACCTGTAGTTTATAATTACTAACTGTTTTATTTTCTCACTGCATGGTTGTATTAGGATAGATAGGTGGTGTAGCGTAATATTCTTTGTGTGTCCATTGACCAGGAGATTGTACGCATCCGTTTATTAACATTTTTAACAGTATATGTGTTTTTGAGTGCCTATTGAATATATATTTTAAACGAAGAAAAAGTAGTTGTATAGTGATTATTAACATGGCTAATTTTAGTCGATGAAAGTCTCCGTCAAAATATGAATGTAGCGATACAAATGTTTGTATTAGATTTCAATTCAAAGTATGAATATATCATAAAATTGCGGTTTTTATCCAACGCAATCATAGATTTGAACGTAGTTTTCAATTTAGACATGTTTATATTTTTTCGTTTGGGCTTGTATGATATTTTCCCTCCGGTTTGTATATCCGTTCATCCTATATTGACTCTTAAAATTCAAGAGTCTTTCTTAAATTGAGGGTAAATTAAATGGCCTCCCAAATACCGTTTCGATCCCTAACATCACTGAAGAGTCATTTATTGTCGAAATCCGGATCTGGTGTACAAAACAATATTGACACCTTATTTTTGTGATATAACATCTTGGCGACAAGCTTACTGTTTTCTGTTTAGTATTAAATTAATATTAAGATCCATTTTATTACATCTTGTGATCAGTTTTATTTGGCAATCGCCAATGGCAGCCAACAGGGTTAAAGAACATCAGTTGTTCGATCTGTTAGTCAAATGCGTTTTGTTTAAATATACTTTTTCACTTTTTTGGTCTTTTGGAAAATGTTGTTTCTGCTGTATTTAGACCCTTCTAAAACGAAATTTGTTTTACATGCACACGTATAAAAATTGCGCAATCATAGGTTTGAACGTAGTTTTCAATTTAGACTTGAATATATCATAAGTATACATAACTGCTATTTCTTCAAAATAATTCGTGACTAAATGGCAAATGACTTTAGGAAAGAACATCCAAATAATGAATAGTTAATATGAATATTTTACTGTTTCGTAAATATAAACAAATTGTAATTAGTTTTGATGATTTTTTTTTAATCATTCAAAGACATGTCATTTTTGTAACGTTTAATGAATAAATGAAATTACGTTTGTGAAGAATTGTTTTTCAATAAGTTACTTGACGATATGTTTGTTCATGTGTAAAATGAATATATTCAATCCCAAACTACCCCAATATGAAGACGCAGAACATTTAGTATCGTTAATGTTATTTCTATCACTAGATTGCCACATCTGCTGGTGGGCTGTTAGTTCACGAGAGTTTCACAAAGCCATAGCCAGTACTTCCGTACTGACCTTTACGGTTTTGTCCTTTGTTGGATAAATACCTCATTGGTTCTGATCGGTAAATATTTTGGCGTCACGGATCACTGTATTGGCATTAATTGTCAAAAAGCGCATCTTTTGTAGATAAATTGATACTTGTTATGTATTTTTGTCTTATTGATATTGTTTTTTGAAAAACATTGATTGAATCATTTCACCATATTTTGACTATTTTACTTATTATGTCTGTTTTGTTCACGCATCCTGGTAAATATAACGGAATCTGATGCGACTTTCATACAAGTGAGAGGTTTAGCGCTATAAAACCAGGTTTAATCCATCATTTTCTACATTTGAAAATGTCTGTTTCAAGTCATGGATTATGACAGTTGGTGTCCATTTGTTTGATGTGTTTTATCATTTGATTTTGCCATTGATTTGGGACTTTCCATTTTGAATTTTCCTTGGAGTTAAGTATTTTTGTGATTTTACTTTTCACTTGATAATCTATTCTATTCATTATTCAAAGAGTTTTCGTTTAACTATGAAAGCAACAAACTCTGTCTTTATACCACATCAATTGAACTCTATCCATTTGTATAATTTTGGAAGCTTAATTATGTTTTGTCGAAAAAAGTCATAACCAGCGCTCTACTGTGTTCTATCGATACATGTACGAATCAGGATCAATTCTGATTTATTGATTGACTGTTAAACTTTTAAAACAGTTTTCAAGAATTCTTTTTTAATTTGAAAATATCAAACCGCTGAATTATCTGTTTTAAACTGGAAACAGTTAACTCTTAGGAATCTAGATTGATATATGTATTTTTATAAAACGTAGCAATCGATTAAAATATCCGCAAAAGTGGGCCAAAACATCGGCAAAAATATTTCTACCAGAAGATACTCAAACTTAACCTATATCTTTTATGATATACCTGAGTATAAAAGTGTGGAAAATATGATTTTATTCCAATTTTACAATTAATTCAGCAATAATGCATATTTTGCATCAGGCGGAAATGTGTAATTAAATTCCAAATTTTTTTTTGATAAATGC
The DNA here is from genome assembly GCA_019925275.1 of Mytilus edulis. Lineage (NCBI taxonomy): Eukaryota > Metazoa > Mollusca > Bivalvia > Mytilida > Mytilidae > Mytilus > Mytilus edulis. The sequence goes on along the minus strand of CM034361.1, from coordinate 49,490,867 downwards.
AACGAAATTTGCATGTGGGCGGCATCGTGTTTCCGAACAAAGATTAAAATTAAGTTTCCGGAATATCGTTTCAGGTGTCGATTAAAAAACTATACATAATTGATAATTTTTAGCAAGACATAGTTATTAATATAGTTATTAATAGTAGAAATATTATCCTGTAATCTAACCTCATGTCAAAACATTCTGTAATCAGTTTTATGGTTGTAAAACATTTTTGGGAGGACATTTTATACACTAATACAGGGTCAATATCAATTGTAACTGGCTAATAATATTTTGATAAACCTATGAGGATAACATGCATTAAATCAAGCCTCTCAAGACGGTACTAGGGACAGCCGTAAACTTGTTGTTAGGTGTGCATTTGTGCTCCGTGTTAAAGGCCTCACTGTAACTTTGAAAAGCGATAGAAGCGCTGTTCCTGTGTTTTTGTGTACGTGTGTTTTTTTAAACCATTTTTTTTTGCTGAGCATGAATTGATTTTGTGTCATGGATTGGTACCACATATCGTTTGTTTTTCTATTATAACTCATCATAAGCGTTTATTTGTGCTCACATTCTCGCAATTGCAACGAATAATACCAGAGGCTACTTGTTTACAGATTATTACTTAGTTTATAAATTAACTCTTCCGTAAGCTTGTTACCAGGATGAAAATTTTGTATATGCGCCAGACGTGCGGTCGTCTACAAAAGTCTCGCTCGATCACTTAAAGTTTAAAAAGCAAAATAAAGAGTAAAGTGGAACAGCATTGAGGACCAAGTATATTTTTTTGTGGCAAATCTATGTTTAAAAAATGAATCAAATAGTTGCGTCATTTCAACATAAAGACGACATAAATGGCATATACACGAATGAAAGATTTATAGTATAGAATGACACATCCGATAATGTTAAAGATTGTTATTGCAAAAAAAATTATATCTGTTACTAAATTTCAATAATGATATTTCAAAGTATATATTGGTTATATATTGTAACTCAATGTCAAATATTTATAAAATTAGCATTATTGACCTTGATATGGAGTTTAACGAATATTGTTTTTTTTTTCTTTTTGCATCAGTCATTCCTTAAAGGGACTTTCTGTTTTGAATTTTCCTCTGAGTTCATTATTTGTTTTATTTTTCTATTTATTTTGACTACTTCACAGGCTCCGTTGAATAACACAGTTGATTACAGGTAAGTTTAAAAGACTCCGTCTAAACAATACTAGCGCAAAGGTTAACATGAACAATTGTTCAGACACAATTTAATTTTTTTTGATTTGAGTATTACCAAGGTTATTTCAACTGATCGGGATCATTTGCATAAGGACAGTCTATTCGAAGATGTGTGTGATAGGGATGATTGCCGTTGTATTATTGTTACTGATTTCTAGTCACCCATCAGTGTAACCAAACAGATATACAGAAAATAACTAAGTGTACGATAAAGGATGAAATAGTTGAAATTAATAGCATTTACATGTTCTAAAGCCGAGTTTTTCTAAGTTTCGGCTATTGTTTAATTCTGTTGGAAACTTTTTCTGATTGTGAGATTTATTATAAACGTGTTTTATAAAAAAATATATGTAAAATATAAAATATTTAGACCCTATTTTTCCTAGCTTAAATATGATCAATTCCATTTACAACTTATCCTCGTGCATCCCCCCTAAGATCATTGGGAATATAATGAAAAAAAGTATTTCAAAACGTTATGATATAACGACATATGCATATTTTGAAACTGATGTCGTCATGGTTTTACTTTCAATTGCACAAATTCCCAAATGTGACAAATTTTACAAATTTTTAAACTTTGCTTTACACGAAAAATCAACGGCTGTCTCTCTTTTTTTTTCGAATACACATATACTAAGTGTTTACATATTTTAACCGGATCACTGACCATAACTGGACACTTCATTAATGAGTTTATCCTAAAACTCCTGTCTATAGATGGACTGGTCTATGATGAGCGAACTAGTTAAACTCCGCCCAGTCGAGTGACATAAATCGAGTAATAGTAATAATATTATTCCGATTTGTAATCAAATGTATAATAGTACACATAAGAAATGTTCATTTCAAATAACGAATCACACCAATTTTTTGGTGGGGGTTCGTGTTGCTTAATATGTAGTTTGTATGTTGAGTCCTGTATAATGTTATTTGTCTGTTAGTGTTTGTTTTATAGCCATGGCCTTGTCAGTTTATTTTCTATCTAAGAGCTTCAATATGCATCTGGTGTATTTCGCCCCCTTTTTAAAATCCACATTCACAAGAAATCAATCTCAGAATGATGCACTTACTTCTGTTATATCGTTTTGATTTTCTGTCTTAAAATTTCTGCAGTTAATCATTTAGGTCAAGCAATTGGATCTTTGTTACACAATTTATCGACTTCCTTGTTTTCAATATTGGTTACATTTTCTTGTTGTGTTTCTGTTGTGTCGTAGTTCTCCTCGTATTTTTTATGTGTTTTCCTCAAATTTAATTTGTAACCCGGATTTTTTTTTTTTAATCGAATTATGAATTTCGACCTGCGGTATACTACGGTTGCCTTTATTTTCCCAATCTTCAAGCTGATCTGTGTAAATTGTCTTTTATAAGTACAACATCTCCAACTTATGGTAGAAATGATGCCTGGACTCTGCAACTGTTGATCTTGGTTTGCGTTTTTTTTTTCTATTAAACTAAGTAAGTATTTGTTTTTCCATAAATTCCAGAATAATTCGAAGAGTTTCTGTCCTTTTTTACTAGCTTTTAATAACTTCTCCTTCGAACTTTCTCAAGGTGAATAAACAATAACTTGGTGTCAAATTTATTCTTAAAATGATGTCTTCTCCTGCATAAATCAGTGGTCTAAAATTTACAGCTTCAATTTTCTTGAGAATAGTTCTAGTTTTTTTTATTCGATCGTAAATGATGAGTTTTTTAATTGTAGACGAAACGCGCGTTTGGCGGAAATATAAAATTTCAATCCTGTTATCTATCATGAGTTTATTTACAACCACTCGATCGATGCAACTGCTGGTGGAGTTTTTATTATCCGAGCGTGTCACAAGCACAGTTGTCAGCACCTCTGTGTTGACATGATTTATCATTGCTTTGGTCATAATAATAAATGAACTGTTAACAAAATTTAGATTTTTTTTTAATACTTAGGCCTTTCTACCTCCGAAATAGATTACCTTAGCTTTATTTGGAATATTCAGTCTTCAATGCTGTTTAACTTCGAACTTTTATTGGTCTTTTTTTATTCTATTTTATTGGGGCGTCAATGATGAGTCTATGTAACATTTCAATCTAGGTATCTATGATGAGTTTATTGTACATCAATTATAAATCTTTTATTCAAGGATTGTCTAAGAGAACGTTTCACAACTCCGACTAACATTTCATAAAAGCCTCCTATCCAAGGAGCTAATTATGTTATGACTTTGCATTATATTTCATTATTCGTTGTGAAATTTTGAAAAGTATCACTCTTTGACACATGATCCAATACTGACGTAAAGTTTTCACTTCCTAATTTGAATGGAGTTGCATTATCCATTATTATTGTACTCGGGGTACCTCTTACTAAGATAACTAGTATAAATGTATATAAGAATGCATCTGCGGTCATGTCACTGATAAACTCTAAATGTATTGCTCGTGTAAACGTTATTGAACCCGCAAAAAGGCAAATCCATCTTTTGTTGTTTTCACCGTTTGACTTTGTAAACAAGGGTCCCAAATAACTTAAGTCAGTTGAAGACAAATGAGTTGACTGTGAAACTCTTGATTTTAGAGGCCTATCCGACATTCAATAAGGTCCTCCTTCATGCTTGTGACAATTCAAACAGTGTCTCAGAACTTTTCTCACATGTGATTTGCTCTAGAGTATCCAAAATCCGTGTCTGAATTTCCTCAAGGTTTGCAACACATCACAATGAAGTTGTCCCGTATGATTTGTTTTTAATAGATAACCATGGGAGGTCCTCCCATGGGGAAGAATTATGGGTAGTCTAGCAGATTCAGAAATATCTGTATTTGCCAGTTTTTACCACAAAACAGAATGTCATCTTGAGAAATGTACAGTCCGAGTTGTCTGTGTAGATTATTTCTTTTGGACTCGTTTATTGCTTCAAAACACCTACGTTAAGTTTCCTGTGAATATTATTTATCCAATTCATTTCAATAATTCTTTGTATGTTAAATTTTTTTCCAGTACTGCATTTGTCTTTCTTCATCCGTAAACAAATCTATGATTTTGATTTTAACCATTTGATTAGGGACTTTCCGTTTTGAATTCTCCTCGAAGTTGTGAGACGACAACTCTCTTTCCACGTTTTATTTCAATACATCTTTTAACAGACAAATAATCTCCAAAAGAATCATTTGTCAATGTTTGTGTTTACATGTATAACTTAACCATTTAGCACCATGGCACCAAAGACCAGTTTTATTGAGCTTATAAACTGTAGTTCCTCTTTTATCTACATCAACTGAAAACTGCTGATGTTGATCCATTTTGAAAGGTTTTCTGAACTCAGTTCATTGTCCTATCTCAAATTTCTTTTCAATAGATCTTGCAAAAAAAAAATTCCAACAGAATCAAATATTTCTGCTAGTTTCTTTAAAGCTCTACGTGATCTGACAAGTTAATAGTCAATCCCATTCCATTAAGTTTTACATTTTGATCTTATGTAATACTGTGACACTTCAAAGATTCAGGGAAACCGAGTTTCAGTACTCACAAATAATTATTTCAACCAAATGAAAACAAAAATAAAAAAACACAAAAACAAGAAGGATTTATAAAGTTTTCAGTTTGACGAGTTGGTAGGCCTACATGCAGTACAGTGGGGCGAAAAGATAAAAAAAAAAAGACGGGGGTGATACTTTTTTAGAAAGTGGGTCGATTTGGTGACAATTTGAGCGGTTTGGTGTGTGTCTGTGTATGTGTGTCGGTGTGGTTGAGGGTGGGGGTGGGAGTGGGATGAACACCATCTGTAATCGAGGCCCAAATTATGTGTTCATGGTTCCCGTGAGAAAATATGTGTGCCCTAGGCTACAAAATAAGTGCTTCATGCTATAATGGAAGGCATCACTGCTTCAGCAAGATGGGACACAGAGGAACTTGAACCGTGGAACATATTTAATCATAACTTACAGATGTATCTAAGAAGGATACCTGAAACAATTGAATACTAATTGAGAATATACTTTTTGTATAATATAGTTATCTTTTTCATTTGATATTTTGCTCTTTTACTGATGGAACTCGAGGAATTAGTATTCAAATGTCAGATATTATTTGCAGTTTAGTTTCGTTTTGATCACGTGTATATCATGCTTGCTAGCACTGAACTCGTTTTTATCTTATAATATGAGTGTTTTGCCTTCTGATGCAAATGATTAACAAAACAAGCATTAAACTGACTTTTTTTGGTTATATTTTCACGTAGAAATAACAAAACAAAAAATCCGACGCAAGGTGTATATTTTGTTTATTGTGTCCGCGTCCAGATTTTACATTGAATAGTATATTCTTGTTTTGAATTTAAAGGACGACATGAAGATATAATGTTCGTAACCAATTTGCGTAATTGCATGAGATTAATTTGATAATCTGAAATTGATTATTTATGAAAGGGAGATACATGTTTATGCGATAATCAAAGTTAGGGCATCAATGAAAAACAGATAACACCTTGAAAACAAAACGAGCCCAACCAAAAAATGAGACTGAAATCTTTAAACGTTACTTAAAAACCATAATAAAATATCAGTTCTGTTGATAATAGGTAGATTGAGGAGGTTGGTAAAAAATGATGTCACAGTCAAGACATCTGCAAAATCGACAATTGATACCTTAAGTTTATTTTTGGTTATTTTTTTTCACTTACCAACTGGCCTTGTAACCAATACCATCATAAAGAAGAGAAAAAAAACCATGAGATTCCGAATGACTGCATGTGTGTGTGTGTGTGTCAAGCTTGATATAAACACTCCTCAGTGACTGATTTTTGGTATATTGACGATGAGCATAGTGCAATACTAGTATTTATATCCAATGTGATTGAACCAGCTAATTGGTACATGCAAGAAATAACAGTGATTGTATATCGTTTCAGCATGTTTAAACACAAGTTTGTTCAAAATTTCAAAAACCAAAATGAAGGGAAACCTTATGATATGTAATGTAAAAGTATTTACATAAAACATGCTTTGAATTTTGTAAACTCACGATAGTTTGCTGATTGCGTGTTTTAGAATTATTTTGATTTTCATATATTATAAGTACAAATGAAATCTGTCATGTCAGTATTGGATGATGTGGTCGAATAGTTTTATTATACAAACTGGCCATCCTGAATTACTGACTTACGTGACAGTTTAATATTACGAATACAAATATGAAATACTGGCACTCTCTATTGAAGCGGACAAGATTTTGAAGTCTTGAAGCGGACAAGATTTTGAAGTCATTGTTTGCCAATATTTCTTTCATTTGTATAATACAATAAACTCATCATAGATTTAGGACTAAATTTAGTATATACGCCAGACGCACGTTTCGTCTACAAAAGACTCATCAGTGACGCTCGAATCAAAAAAAGGTTTAAAAGGCCAAATAAAGTACGAAGTTGAAGAGCATTGAGGACCAAAATTCCTTAAAGTTTTGCCAAATACATCCTAACTTAAAAAAAAAACACTTCTGAATTATGATGCAGATATATAGATATATATTTAAAGTGCAAAAATGGTCAGTTTTGGTTGATGCTGTCAAATGATTTGTTGTAAAAGTCAGCCTGAGGCAACAAAACTACTGAAATTGTGTTGCGAAACAATATTTTCAATGAGAAGAGGACATGCTGGCTATCAAGATTTAAGTGGACAATTTTTTGTGGTCATTTTCTTGCAATTACGTTGCTGTCATTTGTATTTTACAATCCATCCTGACATCAAAAGATTGCTGATTTACTATGTGGCTTTACAGATTTACATAATATTGTGAAAATATGGTCGGTGTTGGTTGATACTGTCGAATAATTGTGTTATACAAGTCAGCCTGAGGTATTAAAACTACTGAAAATTTGTTGCAAGACAATATTTTGAATAAAAATAGGACATTCTGGCTAATTAGATTGATGGAAACAAATTTTTGTTGTCATTGTATTGCCATGTTGCTGTCATTTGTATAATAAAATCCATCATGACATCAAAATATTGTTGATTTACTATGAAGTTATATAGAAGCTAGATATAGTGCAGATAGGTTAGTTTTTGTTGACGCATTTAAATAATTCTGTTATAGGAGTCAGCCTGAGGTATCAAAACTACTGTAATTTTGTTGCGAGACAATTTTTTGGAATAAAAAGACAGGCTCGCAATCTAGATTGATGGGGAAAGTGTGTAGTAATGATGCTGTCACTTGTATTATACAATCCATTCTGACATCAAACTATTGCTGATTTACTATGCAGCTATATAGATTTACATAATAAAGAACAAATATGTTCAGTGTTTGGTTGATGCGTTGAAATAGTTTTGCTATATGAATCAACCTGAGGTATCAAAACTATTGAAATTGTGTTGCGAGACAATATTTTGAATAAAAATAGGACATGCCGGCAATCTAGATTAATGGTGACAAATTATTGTTGTCATTGTGTTCCAATGTTGCTGTCATTATTTTGTATTATACAATCTATCCTGACGTAAAACGATTTTCCAATGAGTCAGACTGAGGTATCAAAACTACAGATAATATAAATGTGCCTGTTACAGTAATACATTGTTATATTGGAGCCAGTCTGAGGTGTGAAAACTACTGATTTTTGGTGATGATGAACTATTTGAATTAAAAAAAACATGCTTGCACTGTTGATTGGTGCAGAACAAGTAAAATTACGCCGGCCTTAAACTTGATTAAAATAAGTAACTGTACACCACTATTGCTATCAATTATCATTATTATTTTATATGATGTAATTTCTATTCGTTTTTTGCATTTTTTGTCGATTTTATCTGAAAACCAAGATTTACGCTACATTTAAAAAAGAATAGAACAATAGCTTTGTAACCAAAATCGTTCTCAATTTATAGAAAGGCAGATTACTTTATTTAGAAATATATGTTTTGAATCTGTATTGTGTATATCACCATGAACACGGAACTTTTAAATGTATACATTAATTAACAATATTGTGATCAAAATTCTTTTTTTTAAATAAATGAATAATTTTGAAGTCGCACACTTTCTTTGAAATTAAATTGCATTATAGGTAATTTCGGATTGTATAGATAGAATGGGGAATGGTGTATGGTGTAATGGGTAAGGGGTATGGTGCAAAGGTATAATGGTTATGGTGTAATGGCACATGGTGAATAATTGTGTAATTGTGTATTGTGAATGTGAGAAGTTTACACCATCCAAGGACTGTAAAAACAATTCCTTTATATTACTTATTCATTTCCGGATGTACCGTTTTATCGTGTGATGAATTTTGTATCTCAATAAGACTTGGTGAAAACAATCAATTCAAGAGAAAATATGTTTTAAGAAAAAAATGTCCTTTATTACCAATATGCTACATTAAAAACATGTATGTACAATTAAATATTTTATGCACAAATGTAAAGCTCAGACTAATACATATAATAAGATGATAAGTAGTACACAATCATTTGAAATAATACATTTATATAAATAAATATGTATACAAATAAATAAAAAAGAAAACATACCATACTCCGAGTAAAATTAAAAGCGGAAAGACCCTAACCAAATAACAATTGAAACTTTCTTAGACTTGGTACTGGATTTTTTTTTAATGTAAAACTGGCAGATTGAACCAAGTTTTAAGGAATTTATTCTCAGTTTTAATCTGACATCAATTATATTATAGGGTTATTGCATGAATATTGGGGAATATTGTCCCGAGTAGAATTTTATATTGCACGAGCTTGCGAGTGCAATATATGTTCTACGAGGGACAATATTCCCCAACATTCATGCAATAACCCTTTTATTGTATAGCAATATAATATTTGAAAGTAAAAATTGGTTTAAACTAAGATTTTGTCGTTGATGACGTCATGAATTTTGAAGATTTATTGCACTAGTGCACTATTGGAATGTATTGCACGGTAACTTTTGGTTGCTTTCTGTGGGAAATATTATATTGCTATACAATAAAATTGAATATGTAATTGATTAGAACAACCATGCAATAGTTTGCCACAAATAAAAGCAAATTTATACCCCTAACCAACAAACAAATTTACCAACTAACAGTCAAACAAAAATGAACAATGAAAAATAAATACAAGGGAAAACAATCAATAAAAAAAGTATTCAAATTCATTCTATAGTTTAAAACGTGATTGGTTGATTGATATTTCAACAAATGTTCATTATTACAATGGGTATCAAATAGTCACCGAACTGGTCGACTTGTTTTTATGCTCATGTGAAGCAAAATAAAAAAATAAACCTTCTACAAAATTAAGAAACACCATGATATTTCGAAGTTATTCAATGACATATTGATCATGTTCTGTCCCTGAATAATATATTCTACAGTTTATAATGGTCTTTCATAAATCAGTGTGAGCTTGAAGTAAAAATTATTCTTCGATTCGAAGGTTTAGATACGAACTTGATATTGCCAAAGAAGGACAACTTCAAAATTATCTATTAGATATATTGCAACGTGATGATTCCAGCTAGCAACTGTTAACTTCCCATTCCACAGCAATAACCTACTTCCTACTTTATCGTATAGAGTTGACATATCTCAATTTAAATATGATACGAGCATGCATATTTACATTATACGACGTTCATCAATAGGTTCATGCTCTTGAAAAATCTTCCTCGGGAAAGATTTTAGAGAAGAGGCAGTAGCATTATCCGCTTACCTGTCTAAGCACTCGATATAGCTTTGTGTAGGGTTCATATGATTTTGTAACTCTTTTGATTTCACCTTTATTTTTTAATTTTTTAATTAGGTTGACGAGATTCGGTCATTGGTGATTTACAACTGTCCCTAAATTACCTAAAGCTTAGTGGGTTCATAATTAATTGTTAGAAACAATTTTTGTTGACATTGTGGATACAAAGGAATTACGAATTTCATTGTTAAACGAATGAAACATTTAAAGTTGGCTCTCGTAAAACCACAAAATCAATTATCAACGAAATTGCAAGTTTCCTTAATCCACGAAAATTGGCATCCTCGAAAGTAAATAAATCTGTAGTACATATCACTAAATATCTGTACTAAATAAAACAAAAAACTAAAAGCATTTTTTTTTAAAAACTAGATCCAAATCGAAGACTGCTTACAGCTGTCTAAAAGTAACATCCAAGACAAACAGTTTTCACATTGAAACATTTGCCGTAGAATCTCCATCCGGCTTCAATGTGAAGTTGTATGTCTGTCATAACATCTGATCCAAACGAGAGAAGCTCACATCTAAAATGTATAAAATGACTACTGTTTAAATTAATACACGTATAGTTTGTTGTTGGTGAAAAGTATAATAACAAAAAAAACCCGAACACCTTGGACAATTTAAAACGAAAGGTTTGTTATCAAATAAAAAATAAAAACCCCGAAACAAATGGAGAACAACTGTCATATTTCTGAATTGACACACGAGCGATACATAGATAATGGTAGATGCAGCTGGGTTATAAAGCTAGCTACAATTCTCGTTTGTATGATTGTCACATTGATTTTTATTATATTGAAAACAATGACTAAGCATTATAAAACTTGAAAATTGAAATGAGGAATGTCACAAAGAGACAACAACCCGATTAAAAATTAGCAGAATGCCACCAATAGGTCTTCAATACAGCGAGAAAATCCCGCACCCAGAGACTTGCTTCTGCTGGCGCATTAACAAAAATATGTTTATGTATATTTAATTAAACTAATATGTGATAACTATGGTATTAGCATACTAAATCTACAAACGCATGCCCACGTAATATTCAAAAAGTCTACATATGAATACATATTTCATATGTAGACGTGGCACGCGTCTGACGTAATAAAATTTTGAACCAGGTACCTGTTGTTGGCTATTAATCATTTGTTTCTCTGTCCTATATTTTCTCCCATTTATTTGTATTGTTGTCCTGTCATGTAATATTTTCATTTTAATGTTATAATTAACATTGCCATTAAAGCTGGAGGTTTGGCATGCCAGAAAACCAGGTTCAACCCACCATTTTTATCTTAAAATGCCCTGTACCAAGTCAGGGAAATTACCATTTTATATTATAGTTCGTTTCTGTGTGTGATACATTTTAATGTTGTGTTTCTGTTGTGTCGTAGTTCTCTTATATTTGATGCGTTTCCCTCAGTTTTAGTTTGTAACTGGGATTTGTTTTTTCTCTATAGAATTATGAATTTCGAACTGCGGTATATTACTGTTGCCTTTATTCATACTTTGACAAAAATAATTATGATGTGTACTGTTTCCTTTTAAAAATTTTGTTTTCAATTATGTAACAGAATTTACGTTTGGCATTTCGAACGGACCATATCATTCCGCAATTATCATGACATGCCCTTATGTAATATGTAAATGAAGTTCATCTCCATAAATAAGACTGTAATAAAGTGCGATTATTATATCAGCATATTTTTTTTTCTAGCATTCAACTACTTATGGAAGTGTTGGTTTTGTTTTTAATCTTTGTATCTGTTAGAGTATTGCAGTTATTGTATTGCCAGATTATTCTAATGCATTTCTTTTTATACACATGTAATTTCGAGTTCTGGAATCAAAATTGTGTCTGATTACACTTTCGACTAGTTTTGACCCTTGGTAACAACATCTATTATAGTTTAAAATATACTTGCTTTCTCTAAATTTATACAACATGACTGGTTAAAATTCATTGGAATCCGTAAATCGTTTTTTTATTTATTGATTTCTGTCTCATAAAATGAGCTCCTAATTTAAAAAAAGAGCGGTTTTCTAGCTATTCAAATATCACAGTATCGTACTTCAAGGTATAAAAACCAAAAATCAAATTCTAGATTCATGCACATGTGAAACCATACTTAACAATAATGTTCAATCATCAATCATAAAATACTTACGAAACGAAAACTACATTTTATCGAGCACATGCCTTGTACATTGTTTATTTTAGACTCTTAATAGTTTTGATAAGTGTTTTACATTATTATGGTTCAAATATGAGAATATTGAGTCTAATAGCTGAAAATGAGTTTGACAGCTAAAAAGAAAAGTTAGTTTTTTTTTTTATACAAACCTAGTCAGGGCACTGTTAAAATGAATACCCATGCAAGTCCTTGACATAACACAGCTTACAGCACACACTGATTTTGAACATGTCATGTCGTCGACTACAACCATATCAGACTTGGTATTATCCATAGTACAGCTGTCAAAATATCCAGTAAATTTGTCTGAAACTATTTTAAATGTGTATAATATATTAATACAAAAGCTTTATTCAAACCACTATAGAATATGAAGAGGTTTAATGTACGACATGTGAAGTTTCACTTGCGTGATAAAACTGTTCATGCTTTTGCACGTGATAAAGACAAAGTGCATAACAAATAACTGATATGTCTTTTCAAAGTTCTAGTATTGCTACTTATTCAAACCAATTGAAACAGTTTAAAATTGAGAATGGAAATGGGGAGTGTGGCAGTAGTTTTGACACTAAAAAATGTAATGTTTATAGTAAAAACACTGGATCAAATTATTCAGGAGAAAAAATAACATATGTTTTAGTTGATGTTAGTGTCTGATGCATGATTTTTAATTATAAATTGTTTTTGGTTTTTAACTAGCTGTCAGTAACTGCGAGTACTCTCAAATCGTACTTTCTTGTTAATTTGACCTGTTGATACTATTTGTTATGTTTTTTTTTGTTATTTTATATTAATATGGATCTTGTCTATATACCAGCTTTGATTATTTGGAATATCTACTAATTGTCACTTCTGTGTACTACATTTGTATGAACATCAAGATTATTCTCCTTAAATCTGTACAGGGAAGTTTTATCCAGCTCTAATTTCATAGTTTAATTGTTGATATTCTCCCCATATGTATCTAGTACGTATTAAATTGGGTATTTATATAACAGTACTTTCTTGGTATTTCTTATTCTTCTTCTTCTTTTTCAGGAAGTCTACCCTATCTGCAGGGTCACCGCATTTAAAATATTTGTCTATTTTTAAAAAGGCGTTATTAGAAATTGTATGTACTAATTAAAATTTTAACAATAATAGTAACAGAGTTAGAATAGGGCAAGATTAAAAATTAGTTAAAAAAAGGTACTTATATTTACACTATACATTTTAAAATGGATAAAAATACTAACTTATCAGTTGTATGTAAATATCTCTTAGAAAAAAGAAGAGTGATATGAATTACTATTCCGTATTAATAATGGGTAAATTTATGCACTTGTGTGGTTTCATATTTAGTTTATATGACTTTGTAGTACTTAAAATCTAAATCATTTATTATGGTAAAAATAAAAATAAAAATAAGGTTAAAACTATATAAAGATTAGTTTTAAAAACAGTAGAGGTCGAATTTTGGAAAATTTTATATACACAGAAGTAGTATACCTAAAACGACAAAGTTATTTTTCATTTACCTGTATATATTATGAAAACCGTTTTTTTTTCAAAAGTCAGTTGTTAAATATTTCGCGGTGGTTTGGTTTTTGGCCTTGATTGTTTGTCTCTAATATTTTATTAACCATGTATTTGCATTCAGGTAGTGCAGATCAAATTTATTCGTTCATAGTGTGTTTATTTATGTTTTTTGATTGAGTTAAGCCTTCCAATTGATAATTTATCTTGTGTTTTTCTATGTTGTGATGTTATACTACTGTTTCAGGAAAAAGGGAGCAGGTTTGGTACCATTAAAACGTTTAATCCCGCTGCAAATGTTTGCACCTGTCCTAAGTCAGGAATCTGATGTACAGTAGTTGTCGCTTGTTTATTTAACTTATACGTGTGTCTCGTGTCTCGTTTTTTATATAGATTTGACCGTTGGTTTTCCCGTTTGAATGGTTTTATACTAGTAGTTTTGAGGCCCTTTATAGTTTGTTGTTCGGTATGATCCAAGGCTCCGTGTGGCAGGCCGTACATTGACCTATAATGGTTTACTTTCATAGATTGTTATTTGGAAGGAGAGTTGCATCGTTGACACTTACACCACATCTTCCTATATCTATGTAAAAGTACTGCACCGACTCCAGAAAAAAAATGTATGGACTAATTATATCATATCTTTTATTCTGAATAAACAATATATGCTCATCGTATATTTTTTTATTATTATCACAATTGAAATTTTTATCCCCCAAGAGTGTACACTTTTTGTTTTCTTCCTACCGGAAGTTAAACCCTTGCCAAAGCGGACCGTCTATTAAGCTGTGTGAAATATACAAGTAAGGAGCAATGAACTGTAAAAATTTGGACAATAGATTCAATGCCTCAAACTTACCTTCAAATTGTATTCTCCAACTTCCTAACATACCATAGTATGTTAATACTCCAATAGCTTTCACTTGAAACTGAGGTGCATTTGTCAAATATCCCAATACGTTTTTATCAACGACAATTCCAGTTCCTAATTTAATGTCTCCATCTGCCCAACTAATCCAGAATGGTAGATACACAGTGCAGTTAAATATATTAGGTGTAAGAAATTTAGAAAAAATCCTGCTTCCAGAATCTAACGAATCGTCAGCGCGATAGATAATGTAGGTTTCATAAATATCAAATCCAATATCAATCTCATACATTGGTTCTGACGAGATTCTGAAATCAGAACTTGACAGAAGGACATTTGCTCGATTACATCTCTTTAATTCAAATACTAACGACGTTATTCCACTAAGGTCCAGTTTATACCTATTTACGTCAATAGTTAAATCCATGACATCAGGTGTAAACCATGAACCTACCTTACCGTTGACCTGGGTTGATACAGTGGTTGTTATATGTACACCTTCAACAAAAAAAAAATATCATAAAACATATATCGCAAATACATCGTATATATCTATGTGAAGCCAAGGCGATCGAATGGTCTAGAGTGTCTAGTGCAGTCTATTTGGTGTCAAGATATCTCAGTAGCATCACTTCCGATCCAGGCGAAGGGGGAACAAAACATTTGTGAAAGCAAATTTACAGATCTAACATTTTTGGGTTGATGTTTAGACGAGTTGTATATATATATCAATACTTAGTGATCACTACGAGTTTTATATATATATATATATATATATATATAAAGTGCCTAGAAAATCAACCTAACGATGTTAGAGTAGATTTGATTCGTAACTTCCTCCCCGGCGCCGGGGCTGGAACCTGTACTTTATTTCTAACTTCTACGACAACACCGCCTAGCATTGTGCAGAGACCCTATCCCCTCCTCTAACTCTAGCTTATATATATATATATATATATATATATATATGTACGTCTGAGTCAGTGACAACTCTACAACAGATTTATCCATCGGATCGCCATCAATGATGGTGATACATGGCTGTGAACATAATGTATATACAATTCGTCTAAACATCAACCCAAAAATGTTAGATTTGTAAATTTGCTTTCGCAAATTTTTTTTGGTTCTTCCCTCACCGGGATTCGAACCCATGCTACTGTGATATCGTGACACCAAATCGCCTGCACTGCAGCCGTCCCGCTAGACCACACGACCACCTGGGCTCTACAATAATAAAGCTTCAGTGGCCGTGTGTTACCTTTCCTCGTCAGTTTTAATCTAGCGGCGTACTACAGTACATGATATATAAGGCATGTTATAAGGAGATGTTATTGTTACAGATCAGCTCAATTATCTGTAGTAAAGGATCCAAATATATATATATATATTTCTTACCTCCTATATATTTATAAAGATATGATTGATTAAAGGACTAAACGTGGTGACTACGTCTATTTGGTATAGGGTGCCATAAAAATACATGGCTAGTAACCATATAGGTTTAGCAACCATATGGACCTATTAAGAAATTACTTCCCTTTCAAAACAATAAAGATGCCACAACCCTTTATAACATAAAAATAACACGGTGTTGAGGACAAATCTAATTCAACATACGAAGAAATTGATGAGGAAAGGTTGAATAAGCTCATAAAACACAATTAAAGCTAACAAGTTGTTATTTTTGGCATAACGGAGTTACTTGCCTTTAAAAAAAAGAAAAAAGAAATCTGAAAGGATTTAACAAACGAAGAAATTGATACATATAATAAACGATTGAAATAAATTCATAAAACACATATGAAGTTTTCTAAATAATTAATATTACCAATAATTGATAAGTTCCAGGTCGACGGGTTCAAACAGAAAGATTTGAAAGCAGAGAAAACTGTGTATCTTATAATCGGCATGACTTTATCAGATGACAATACTAATACCAAAATAAGGCTTACGCATAGTTATATACTTTAATTCAGTCACGGACCCGCGATATCACGGGTGTGTTCTAGTATATATATATAATATAGTTTAAAAGTAAAAAAAAACACAAAAAAATAACATCATAAATCGAACATTGTTTCTGTTAGCGCTTTCATCGCATTTCTTGTGGTTCATCAGACAGAATTGTTATCGTTTATAGTAACGACTTGTGACGTTACAAAATAACGTAATGTCATGCGGTAATTGTATATATCTTACGGAATCTTATTAACGGACCGAATTTCACTTCCTATTTAATGTCGGCTTATACAGTTCAATAGAATAGTGTTCCTTGGTTTCACGCGGAATTTTATCTTCGGTCCTAATCTTAAAAAAGGGATGAAATTTAAATTTTCCCTTTCCACATTGGTCAAAGTGTTCAGAACAGGGATAATTTCTAATTGACGGGTCCTTTATCTGCTGTTTATGAACTCTCACTCTATCAATTAGTCTATTGGTTTGACCTCTGTAGTTTTGATTACAAGTGGGACAGGTTGCACAATAAATGATATTTTCTGATTTACAGTTCATGCATTTATTCGGTTTGATTACTGTGCCGGATATATATATATACAACTCGTCTAAACATCAACCCTACAATGTTAGATCTGTAAATTTGCTTTCGAAAATTTTTTATTCTTCCCTCGCCGGGATTCGAACCCATGCTACTGAGATATCGTGACACCAAATCGCCTGCACTGTAACCGGCGTGCTAGACCACACGACCACCTGGGCTTCATAAAATGAAGCTTTCGGTGGCTGGGTGTTATATATATATATAGTGCAAAACAGTACTTGAACAAACTTTCAAACTCAGTTGGACAGATTTGTACTAATCAGAACAAAACGAAGCTCAAGAGAAACTTAACAAAAGGACAGACACACTACCGATCTTAGGATATCCGCTGTTACTGTAAGCTAGAAAAAGCTGATAAAACAATTAAATAAATCATTTGTACAATATCAAAAGTTATCTATACATTTCATAAGGATTGTTACAGTCATTTCTTTTGTTGTGCTGTTAAACAAACGATCACACACATTTAATCCTGCCGTATTGATTATTTATAAGATTCTTTTATAACGTGCTAAACAATTTGTAATTTGGTTTTTGATAAATTTCTACTTTGACATGTAGGTTTTGTCCAGTTAAAAATTGATAGGTAGTTTCTAATTAAAGTAAACAAACCATACCCTAACTAAGTATTGCTAAGATGGATACATTAAGAAACTTAAAATTTACGAAAAAAAGAAAACCTAAAATATTCAACTTAAGCTACACCATGTACACCTTCAGTCGCGAAAAAAAGCTCATAAACACAACAAAAATATAAATCTATGTAACATTTGATTTATGACTTTTCCTTGAATATCAGCTATAACTCATTTGCTTCAAACTTTTTTAAGGTTTGCTGGACTATTAGTAGTTATTGTGTTAAAAATACAATTTTCGAAATTATTGCTTCGGTTATAAAATTAATTTGTGAACTGGAACTTGAACATGTTAAATGAAACTTGAAAAGCGAAATAAATATTTACAGAAAAATTAACTTACCACCAGCTTTAAAAGTCAATACACAGAAAAGTAGAATTTCAAACATCTGAACTGTCTTGAAAATCGTTTTCACTATATTCATAGGATCCAGTAAACGTCTGTACATTTATGGAAACGTTAAATCAATGATTTCCCTTTATATACTGGATACTTATCTATCATTGATCATTAATGAATACTATTTTAACATGTTTGTAGGCTTAATAATTTGAAATTAATGTGCAGTCACTGTTGTCACGGTGATATCTAGACACAATACGTTAAACTTTATTCTTTTCCGATTTAAAACAAACAGTAACAAAACAACATATTTCTAATGTATATAAACATGATCCGCATGTGAATCATATAGTTATAAAAAAAATATTGAACCAAATAAAGAAAAACTAGCAGAGAAAAGAAAATTATATATACACAGAAATAAAGATCAACAGTTTTTAACCCAATCGAACGGCAATCTCATATTTTTCTTTCAAATGATTTTTTCAATAAACTTGAAATATTCATATTAATGTGTTAGATCTGAAACCAGTGACTTGATGTCGATATATGTAAGGATGACATTTCATTCGGTGAAGATTGCCGAAATTATATTGATAAAATGCTATAACTGTGTTGAAAAAATACCAAAAGGGTTCTTGTTTAATTTCAGGTTGAATTATTGACAAATTTGAAAATGTAAATTTTGGGGATCTTCATATAAAAGTGTCAAAGTCTTCATGAAAATATTTTGATGTCAAAGGATTCTTTTAATCGTTTAAAAATCAACCAGTTTGTTGTTTTCATCAAAAGAAAAAAAAACGAGTGAAAAAAAACAGGAAATATTTATAGAAACCTAACTCATAACAATGACGCACTGCAAAAGTGCATTTGTTTCTCCTCAAAATTACTATCAATTAGAAGTTATGAAATAGATTAAGGATTCATTACTAAACTTACAAATATTCAAATTTATGTGTTCCAAATGTTCTATCATTTAAAAGGTTTTGAAATATGTCAACATGATCAAGGAATTATGAATAACATCGTAAAACTAAAACTGTACAGACGAGTTGCAAAAATAATTTAACAACAAACACTGGAACTTAAATTGTTCATCATGACTTTCAACAGTATATCTAAAACGTGGTGTATATCTAACAATTACAATTTTGAACTATCAAATCGAGATTGGCTCATATTTCTGTAATAGTTATCACATTCGGACTTGGTGTGTCAGTGTAGGATCACCCCAATCGCGGGAGGCCAGAGGATGATCTTACATTGACACACCAAGTCGAAATGGGATAACTATTTTAAATCCCAGCTGTTTTAGATAAGACGAAAACCCATTTACAATTCATAAAATCTAGTTTAGAACGCCACACAACTATTATAAGTACTTTAATATTTTATTATATAATATATACCCTTTATGACCCTCTAACATAAATTTCTAGAATATAGCAAAGTACTCTTGAACAATGAAATTGTAGAATTTGATGGCTCTTAATTGTGAAGAATGAAGGTAAATCATTTTCATTGTAAGGGATTATCCAATTATTTGGGTCTATTTACAGTTCAAAACGAAAAGTTTTATAAATGAGTTGCAACTGCACTGAATCACATTTATCAGATTAGACTTGACTAAAAGCTGTATTGAGAAACAAACAAAGAAATCTAAATAAATAAGTTTAAGTTTACTGGTGCAGTAAAATGTCTACCTCGAGTGTAAATATGAATAACTTCGAATAACTAAAATATCAAAGCAATGAAAATAAAAAAAAATCATCTTAATCTTCACCTTACGCTCTGATGACTGAATGATTGGGAAGAAAGGTTATTATCAATATTCTGATAAAATAAAAGCAACAGGAATTTAAATATAGTTATTCAAATTTTTAATGGCATTTTATCACACATTTCCCTCCTCACTTAATGAAATATTATTTGATTTAAAAAGCTGTACTGTGAAATTACATTCCTAACTATTTTAAAAAAGTCTAAAATAGTGTGAATGTATGGTGTACGACATTTCATTGGTTGAAACAGAAGTTTGTTTTATTTTAATTTTTCAGATTTTAATCATAAACAATAATAATTGCAAACTACCATACTCGTTAGACTCTATGTTTTAGAGTTTATACACTTTAAAATAAAAAACAAAACATCTTCTAATGTATATAATTATTTACATTAAACAATAGCTATAAAAATACACACTTGTGATTACATGCAGCTACCATAAAAGAAAGGATTTGTTTTAAATAGAAGGCGGATATAAAGGTTATCCAGGCATCATAATAATATTTTTATATCATGGGATATCAACATCATATTTAACTATGCTTCATCCACATTTTTGACAGTCTTTACGTAAATTTAACGCCTGTATCTCTCATCGTAATCAGATCATAATTTATCTTGTTTGCCTTCGACTTCTTTTTTCGACAAAATGTTCAAAGGAAAATTGTACAGTGTTATTGCACATAAGGTGTTGTATAATTATGAACAATCTCGTCAATTTCGTCAGATTTGTCTTTATGGATTATAGATAATATCTTGGATGTCCGAAAAAATATACTAATGTGAACAGGAATGAAATATATGCCACTTTATATTTACTACCAACAAAATCAACCGACATATTACACTAATAGTATACTTTTCTTAGAAAACAGCTTCTCATACTTTTCATTATAAAGTACAAATGAAATCTGTCATGTTAGTGTTGGATGATGTGGTTGAATAGTTTTATTATACAAACCGGCCAATAACACACTTCAGTGACAGACTAATATTACGAACATAGAGATGAAATGCTGGCACTCTCAATTGAAGAATTTGTAGTCATTGTTTCCCGAAATTTCTTTCATTTGTATTATACAATCCATCCTAACATAAAAAAAAACACACTTCTGATTTATAATGCAGATGTATAGATATACATCTAAAGTGCAAATATGGTCAGTTTTGGTTGATATTGACAAATGATTTTGTTGTAAAAGTCAGCATGAGGTAACAAAACTACTGAAATTTGTTGCGAAACAATATTTTCAAGAAGAAGACGACATGATGGCTATCCAGATTGATGGGGACAAATTGTTGTGGTAATTTTCTTCCAATGAAGTTGCTGCCATTTATATTACATAATCCATCCTGACATCAAAATATTGCTGATTTACTATGCGGGTATAAAGATGTTCATTATAAAATGCAAACATGGTCGGTGTTGGTTGATGCTGTGGAACAATTTTGTTATACTAATTAGCCTAAGGTGTTAAAAGTACTGACATTTTGTCGCGAGACAACATTTTGAATAAAAAGGAAATACTGGCTATCTCGATTGATGGAGACAATTTTGTTTTTGTCATTATATTTCAATGTTGCTGTCATTTGTTTAATACAAACCATCTTGACATCAAAATATTGATGATTTACTATGAAGCTATATAGATTTACATAATAAAATGCAAATATGGTCAGTTTTGGTTGAGGCATTTTAATAAGTAAGTCATAGGAGTCAGCATGAGGTATCTACGCTACTGGAATTTAGTTGTAAGACAATCTTTTAAATAAATAGAGGTCATGCTGGCAATCTAGATTGATGAGAACATTTTTTGATGTCAATGTGTTGCAACGTTGCTGTCATTTGTATTTTACAATCCATTTTGACATCAAATTATTGCTGATTTTCTATGCAGCTATATACATTTACATAAGAAAGAGCAACTATGGTCAGTTTCGGTTGATGCGTTGAAATAATTTAGTAATATGAATCAGCCTGAAGTATCAAAACTACTGAAATTGTGTTACGAGACAATATTTTGAATAAAAAGAGGACATGCTGGCAATGTAGATAAATGGTGACAAATTACTATTGTCATTGTGTTCCAATGTTGCTGCCATTATTTTGTATTATACAATCTAACCTGACATAAAAATATTTTCAAAGTTTTTATGTGGCTATATGAATAAACATATTGACACATTCCCCATTTGCATAATTTTGTTGTACGAGTAAGCCTGATGTATCAAAACTACAGATAATATATATGTTCCTGAGATAGGAAATTTTTTTTTACACTGGAGCCAGTCTGAGGTGTGAAAACTACTGATTTTTGGTGATGATTCAATTATTGAAAAAAAACGACATGCTTGCACTGTTGATTGGTGCAGAATAAAATGTATTAAAATAATACACCGGCCATAAACATGATTGATATCAGTAACTGTACACCAATATTGCTTTCAATTATCATGATTATTGTATATGATGTAAGTACAATTCGGTTTTAGCATTGTTTGTCGATTTTATCTGAAAACTAAGAGATTTACAATACATTTTAAAACCGATTCGAACTTGATAATAGCATTGTAACCAATATAAAAAAGAAGATGTGGTATGATTGCCAATGAGACAACTGTCCACAAGAGACTAAAATGACATAGACATTAACAACTTTAGGTCATCGTACGGCCTTCAACAATGAACAAAGCCCATACCGCATAGTCAGCTATAAAAGGTCCCAATATGACAATGTAAAACAATTCAAACGAGAAAACTAATATCGTTCTCAATTTATAGAAAGGCAGATTACTGATAAATGTTTATTATAAGAAAAACTTTATGCGTACTTTATTTACAAATAGATGTATTTAATCTGTATTGTGTATATCACCATCACCACGGAAGTTTTAATTTTATACATTAATTTACAATATTGTGATCAAAATTCTTTCCTCTTCAAATAAATGAATAATTTTGTAGTCGTACACTTTCTTTGAAATTAAATTGCATTATGGGTCATTTGGGATGGTGTAGATAGAATGGAGAATGGTGTATGGTTTAATGTGCAAGGTGTATGGTGCAAAGGTGTAACGTTTATAATGTATTGACACAGGGTGTATGGTGTAATGGTATATGGTGTAAGTGAGAAGTTTACACAATTCAAGGACTGTACGAACAATTCCTTTATATTACATATTCATTCCCGGATGTACCTTTTCATCATGTGACGAATTTTGTATCTCAATAAGACTTGGTGAAAACAATCAATAACAAGGGAAAATATGTTTTAAGAAAATATGTCCTTTATTGTCACATGTTACATTAAAAACATTCATATATAATTAAATATTAAATGAAAAGCTCAGACTAACACATATAATAAGATGATAAGTAGTTAAAAACGAAAATATACCATACTCCGAGTAAAATTAAAAGCAGAAAGACCCTAACCCAATGTCAAACGCAAAATCTTAAACATATTAAAAGAATGGATACCATTTGTAACTTTCTTGACTTGGTACAGGCATTTTTTTTATGTAAAAATGGCAGATTGAACCAATGTTTAAGGAATTTATTCTTAGTTTTAATCTTACATCAATTATATAACTGAATATGTAGTTAATTAGAACAACAACCATGAAATAGTTTGCCACACTTAAAGCAAATTTATATCTCTAAACAACAATAGTCATTATTACAATGGGTATCAAAAAGTAACCCTTCTGGTCGACATGTTTTTATGCTCATGTGAAGCAAAAAAAAAAAAAGAAAGAAAGAAAAACCTTTAAAAAAATAAGGATCAACATGATATTTCCAAGTTATTTAATGACATATTGATCATGTTCTGTCCTTGAATAATATAACCTACAGTTTTTTATTGTCTTTCATCTGTGTGAGCTTGAAGTAAACTTAATTCTTCTATTCGAAGGTTTGAGTAATTTCTTGATATTGACAAAGAAGGACAACTTCAAAATTATCCAATATATCTATTACAACGTGATGGTTCCACCTTACAACTGTTAACTTCCCATTTCCCAGCAGTAACCTACTTTCTACGTCATCGTAAAGAGTTGACATATCTCAATGTAGATATGATACGGGAATGCATGTTTACATTATACGACGTTCATCAATAAGTGCATGCTCTTGAAAATTCTTCCTCGGAAAATATTTTAGAGAAAAGAAAGTCGCAGGAACCGCCTACTTGCCTAAATAAAATCATCATAGATACCAGGATTACAATTTTATATTTACGCCAGACGCGCGTTTCTAATAAAAAAGACTCATCAGTGACGCTAGAATCAAAACATGATAAAAGGCCATATAAAGTATGAAGATGAAGTAGCAATCGATCTAGCTTTATGCAGAGTTCATGTGATTATGTAACTCTTTTGTTATTTCACCTTTATTTTTTTATTTTTCATTGGGTTGACGAGATTCGGACATTGGTGATTTACAACTGTCCTTTAATTACCTATAGTTTAGTGGGCTCATTATTTATTGTTAGAAACAATTGTCATTGACATTGTGAATACGAAGGAATTACGAATTTGAATGTCAAACGAATGAAACATTTAAAGATGACTCTCGTAAAACCCCAACATCAATTATCCACGAAAATGCGCATACTCGAAAGTAAATGAATCTACTATACATCACTGAATATCTGTTCATAAAAAAAATAAAAATACTAAAAATATTTATTTTTTACAATGAGATCCAAATCAAAGACTGCTTTCATCTGTAATCAAAGTAACATCCAAGACAAGCAGTTTCTACATTGAAAAAAATGCCGTAGAATCTCCATCCGGCTTCAATGTGAAGTTGTATGTCTGTCACAACATCTGATCCAAACGAGAGAAGCTCACATCTAAAATGTATAAAATGGCTACTT
This sequence comes from Mytilus edulis, assembly GCA_019925275.1. Lineage (NCBI taxonomy): Eukaryota > Metazoa > Mollusca > Bivalvia > Mytilida > Mytilidae > Mytilus > Mytilus edulis. The sequence goes on along the minus strand of CM034361.1, from coordinate 49,466,148 downwards.
TTTAAATTAATACACGTATAGTTTGTTATTGATGAAAAATATAATAACAAACAAGCAAAAAATCCGAACTCCTTGACAATTAAAAACGGAAAGTTCGTTATCAAATAACAAATTGAAACCCGAAACAAATGGAAAACAACTGTCATATTTCTGAATTGACACACGAGCGATACATATATAATGGTAGATGCAGCTGGGTTATAAAGCTAGCTACAATTCTCGTTTGTATGGTTGTCACATTGATTTGCATTATATTGACAACAATGACTAAGCATTATAAAACTGAGAATTGAAATGAGGAATGTGACAAAGAGACAACAACCCGATTAAAATGCCACCAATAGGTATTCAATACAGCGAAAAAATCCCGCACCCAGAGACCTGCTTTTGCTAGCGCCTTAACAAAAAACATGTTTATGTATATTTAATAAACTAAATATGTGATAACTATGGTACTTTCATAATAAATCTACAAACGCATGCTCACGTGATACTCCAAAAGTCCTCAGATTTCATACTTGGACAACAATTAATTATGATGTGTACTGTCCCTTTTTAAAATTTTTGTTTTCAATTCTGTAACAGAATTTACTTTTGGCACTTTGAACGGACCATGTCATTCAGCAATTATCATGACATACATTTATTTAATATGTAAGTAAAGTTCATCTGAATAAATAAGGCTGGAATAAAGTACGATTATTATATCAGCATATTAATTATTCTAGCATTCAACTATTTATGATTTATCTGTTAGAGTATTACAGTTAGTGTATTTTCAGATTATTCTAATGAAGTTCTTTTTGTACACATGTAGTTTCAAGTTCTGGAATTAAGATGGGGTGTTCTGATTACACTTTCGACTAGTTTTGACACATGGTAACAACATTAATCATATATTTAAAATATACTTGTTCTTTCTAGATTGATACAACATGACTGGTTAACATTCATTGGAATCCGTAAATCGTTTTTTTTTATTATAACTGTGTTTGATTTCTGACTCAGTAAACGTGCATTTATCTTTCAAAAGAGTGGTTTCTAACTATTCAAATATCACAGTATCGTGCGTCAAGGTATAAAAAAGAAAAGCAAATTCTAGATTCATGCAAATGTGAAACCATACTTAACAATAATGTTCAATCATCAATCATAAAATACTTACGAAACGAAAACTACATTTTATCGAGCAAATGCCTTGTACATTGTTTATTTTAGACTTTTAATAGTTTTGATAAGTGTTTTACATTATTATGATTCAAATATGAGAATATTGAGTCTAATAGCTGAAAATGAGTTTGACAGCTAGTACCACGGTTTAAAAGAAAAGTTTGTTTTTTGATACAAACCTAGTCATGGCACTGTTGAAATTAATACCCATGCAAGTCCTTGACATAACACAGCTCATTGCACACTCTGATTTTGAACATGTCATGTCGTCGACTACAACCATATCAGACTTGGTATTATCCATAGTACAGCTGTCAAAATATCCAGTTAATTGTCTGAAACTATTTTAAACGTGTTTAATATATAAATACAAAAGCTTTATTCAAACCACTTTAGAATATGAAGAGATTTTATTTTCGAAGGTAAATGAGGATTTACGATAAGGGTGTTTTTGGCCTATCAAAAAATTATACGAAAAACAAATTGAAATGTAATGTACGACCTGTGAAGTTTCACTTGCGTGATAAAACTGTTCATGTTTTTGCACGCGATGAATCAAAAGTGCATAAAAAAAAAACTGGTATGTCTTTTCAAAGTTCTAGTATTGCTACTTATTCAAACCAATTGTAACAGTCTAAAATTGAGAATGGAAATGTGGAGTGTGGCAGTAGTTTTGACACTAAAAAATGTAATGGTTATAGTAAAAAACTGTATCAAATTATGCAGGAAAGAAAAGAACATATGTTTTAGTTGAGTTTAGTGTCTGATGCATGAGTTTTAATTATTAATTGTTTTTGGCTTTTAACTAGCTGTCAGTAATTGCGAGTACTCTCAAATCGTACTTTCTTGTTCATTTGACCTGTTCATACTATTTGTAATGCTTAAATCTGTACAGGGAAGTTTTATACAGCTCTAATTTTATGGTTTTATTGTTGATATTCACCCCATATGTATCTAGTGTTAAATTAGGTATTTATATTACAGAACTTTCTTGTTATTTCTTATTCTTCTTCTTTTTCAGGAAGTCTACCCTATCTGCAGCGTCACCGCATTTACAATATTTGTCTATTTTGAAAAATGCGTTATTAGAAATTTTATGTACTAGTTAAAATTTTAACAATAACAGTAACAGAGTTACAATAGGCCAATATTAAAAATTAGTAAAACAACAGGTACTTGTATTTACACTATACATTTTGAAATGGATAAAAATACTAACTTATCAGTTGTTTGTAAATTTCTCTTTGAAAAAAGAAAGTGATATGATTTACTATTCCGTATTAATAATGGGTAAATTTATGCACTTGAGTGGTTTTATATTTAGTTTATATTACTTTGTAGTAATTTAAATCTCAATGGTAAAAATAAAAATATAAATAAGAGAAAAAACTCTATAAAGATTAGTAGAGGTCGTATTTTAGAAAATTTTATATACACAGAAGTAGTATACCTAAAACGACAAAGTTATTTTTTATTTACCTGAATATATTATGTTTTTTTTTTATACAAAAGTGAGTTGTTAAATATTTTGCGGTGGTTTGGTTTTTGGCCTTGAATGTCTGTCTCTAATAGTTTATTAACCGTGTATTTTCATTCAGGTAGTGCAGTTCAAATTTATTCGTTCATAGTGTGTTTATTTGCATTTTGTTTGATTTAGTTAAGCCTTCCCATTTATATTTTATCGTGTGTTTTTCTATGTTGTGATGTTATACTATTTTCAGGAAAAACAGAGCAGGTTTGGTACCATTAAAACGTTTAATCCCGCTGCAAATGTTTGCACTTGTTCTAAGTCAGGAATCTGATGTACAGTAGTTGTCGTTTGTTTATTTAATTTATACGTGTGTCTCGTTTCTCGTTTTTTATATAGATTAGACCGTTGGTTTTCCCGTTTGAACGGTTTTACACTAGTAGCTTTTGGGCCCTTTATAGCTTGTTGTTCGGTCTGAGCCAAGGCTCCGTGTGGAAGGCCGTACATTGACCTATAATGGTTTACTTTTATAGATTGTTATTTGGATGGATAGTTGCATCGTTGGCACTCACACCACATCTTCCTTTATCTATGTAAAAGTACTGCACCGACTCCAGAAAATGTAAGGACAAATTGTATTATATCTTTTATTCTGATTAAACAATATATGCTGATCGTATATTTCTTTTTTATTTTACCAAGGCCGTAACTACCCTTGAGGCAAGTGAGGCAATTGCCTCACTAAAACTTCGAAACTGATTTTTTTTTTATACATATATATAAATATAATAGTCATTTGTTGTTCTGTCTCAACCTTAATTTCTATAACTTGTCATCATTCCTTTGAACTATTCTTCCTGGATATAACTCAGCATCTCAACGGGTGATGTTTCTCGATTACATTACATTAACCTAGTAACGATAATCATCATGGATCTTTAGTTAAAAACAGGCTCTTGCAGAAAAAGGAAAAGCGACACTGAAGGTAAAGAAGGAATAATTCAAGTAAACTAGTTTTTTTGGGAACAGAGTCTGAGTATTGCATATAACTTCATTAGGATAAGTAGACTGACAAATCAAGTACTGGTCTTCGGAAGGAAGGGGGCAGTCCTGTCTACATGGTCTACGTATTCATTTCACGAACTTTAATCTTTCTCTTTACAGATAAATAAAATATAAATAATATGAAACATGAATGCATGCATGGATTAGCTTTTATCCATGTATCTTTAACCTTAAAAATTGAAAGAATATTCCATATTCCAATTTGATATTATTGAGGAATGGCAGAACCTTTATTACCGGATTTTGTCTTTACTTATTCGGGACTACGGAATTTCGTTTCTTTATATTCGGGGTTTCGGAATTGGACACCCCCAACCCCTAACCCAAAAATTTATAGATTCTGTAACTAAAATACCACCAACTATTTCCAGAAATAATTTGAAATTACGGAACTTCATGTAAACGTCAAAAACTCGATTCCAATTCCCCTGGAACGGTATCAGGTCCGTTCGCGCCCAATACACTTTCGCACCCTACACGTTCGCACCTCGCACGTTCGCACCCGAGGTCCGTTCGCACTCTACACGTTTGTGCCCAATTTTAATTCACATTCCAGTTAAATAATTGGAAATCATGATTGTTGTTTTAAATTGCTTTTGTGTAAATATTGAATGTATTTATAGCTTTTTATAGTTTGTCTACTCTTTGTCAGCATAACAGCGAGTTTAATATTTTGTAACTGCGACTGTATGATGGTGCTTACAGGAAAGCTTAATTCCCTTTTGCAAACAAAACTGTTTCTACCGATGCTGCTACCGAATTGCTGATGGAGAAGGAATTTGAAGAAGACATTGATCATTGTGTTGATGATAATGTGCTACCTTTAGAAACATAGACTGCCCTGAAACGACTGAAAACTTGGAAAAGAGCATGCATGAGTGGCGAGAGATTGTGCGGTCTTGCCGTGCTCCATGTTCATCGCGATAAGGATATCAGCAGACCAAATTATGATTCTGAAACGATTTGACTGAACCGGCCTTAGAAAAATTTGGCAAACTCTACTGAATCGATAATTGTTCTATGTTCTGGCAGCAGACTCAAATCAGTGATATTTGGATGATTATCTTACATATAAATTTAAATAAAGTTGTTAAAAATTTGGTGTGATTAGTTAAAAGTCTTAAAATATGAAAAATTTATATAAAAAGTGTCCAACTTCAAAACATTATCAAACTCTCTAAAAATGCCTAGAATGCAGGATTTTGCACCATTCATTTCATACCCTCCAAAAAAAAATTTCGCCTCGCTTCGCTCGGCTCAATAATTTTGCCTCACTAAAATAAGATGTCTAGTTACGGCCTTGTTTTACGATCACAATTGATATTTTTATCCCCCAAGAGTGTACACTATTTGTTTTCTTCCTACCGGAAGTTAAACCCTTGCCAAAGCGGACCGTCTATTTAGCTGTGTGAAATATACAAGTAAGAAGCACTGCACTATAAGAATTTGAACAATAGATTCAACGCCTAAAAATTACCTTCAAAATGTATTCTCCAACTTCCTAACATACCATAGTCTGTTAATACTCCAATAGCTTTCACTTTAAACTGAGGTGCATTTGTCAAATATCCCAATACGTTTTCATCAACGACAATCCCAGTTCCTAATTTAATGTCTCCATCTGCCCAACTAATCCAGAATGGTAGATACACAGTGCAGTTAAATATACTAGATGTAAGAAATTTATTAAAAATCCTGCTTTTAGAATCTAACGAATCGTCAGCGCGATAGATAATGTAGGTTTCATAAGTATCAAATCCAATATCAATCTCATACATTGGTTCTGACGAGATTCTGAAAGCAGAACTTGACAGAAGGACATGTGCTCGACCACATCTCTTTAATTCAAATACTAACGACGTTATTCCACTAAGGTCCAGTTTATACCTATTTACGTCAATAGTGAAATCCATGACATCAGGTGTAAACCATGATCCTACTTTACCGTTGACCTTGGTTGATACAGTGGTTGTTATATGTACACCTTCAACAAAAAAAATATATCATAAAACATATATCGCAAATACATCGTATAAATCTATGTGAGGCCAAGGTGATCAAGTGGTCTAGCGTGTCTGGTGCAGTCAATTTGGTGTCACGATATCTCAGTAGCATCACTTCCGATCCTGGCGAAGAGAACAAGACATTTGCGAAAGCAAATTTACAGATCTAACATTGTTGGGCTGATGTTAAGACGAATTATATATATATATTCATTAAATAAAATAATAAAATAAGTAAAAAGTTAACAGTTCCATTCTATCGATTTCATCCTTCCATTGGGACTCTTCAGGATAACTAATTAAATCCAGAGAACTTTTAATAACGAACAATGTCGGAACGTCATAAACCTCCTTAACGACGTCGCCTATAGCGACACTACATCAGTTATCCTGAAGAGTCCCAATGGAAGGATGAAATCGATAGAATGGAACTGTTAACTTTTTACTTATTTTATTATTTTATTTAATGAATATATATATCTGCACATGTGAAAATTATTTTTTACGCCTATATATATATATATATATATATATATATATATATATAAAAGTCTATAAAAACGACCAACCAGCAAATTTACTATGTACCGGATCGTCTAGAATAGGCGATACTATGCAGATAAGGAAAAATTATATCAGTCTAAAGATTTGCACAACGGTACTGATATAAGATGTTATAATACGAAAATGTTGTTTTTGAAATCCATGACGATTTAATAACAACATATATATATTTTCTTACCTCCTGTATATTTATAAAGATATGGTTGATTAAAGGACTAAACGTGGTGACCACGTCTATTTGGTATAGGGTGTTCTAAAAATGCATGGCTAGTTACCATATAGGATTAGCAACCATATGGACCTACTAAGGAATTACTTCTCTTTTAAAACAATAAAGATGCCACAACCCTTTATAACATAAAAATAACACGGTGTTGAGGACAAATCTGATTTAACAGACGAAGAAATTGATGATGAAGGGTTGAATAAGTTAATAAAACATAATCAAAGCTAACAAGTTGTTATTGTTGGCATAAAGGAGTAACTTCCCTTTAAAAAAAAAAAGAAAAAAGAAATCTTAAAGGATTTAACAAACGAAGAAATTGATACATATACTAAATGATTGAAATAAATTTATAAAACGAATATGAAGCTACAAAGTTGTTATTGTTTGCATTTGTTTTCTGTATAGACAAATGAAAAAAGGATTTAATAAGTAATGAAGACTTGATCACTATGAGAGGTCGCTAGTCTAAATACCACATGTGCAGATAGTCGGTAAGATAAATTCATTACACGGTGTGCTAGTGACCATCCCATATGGAATTTACTGAACCCATATATATCGTATTAAGTCACTAACACACCATGTAACTAATATATATTTTTGAAAATGTTGTTTGTGCTGTATTTAGACCCTTCTACAACGAAATTTGTTTTACATGCACACGTATAAAAATTGCGGTTTTTATCCAACGCAATCATAGGTTTGAACGTAGTTATCAATTTAGACTTGAATATATATATAATAAAAACTATAACACAAATTCCCATACGTTTCGGCCATTACGGCCTTCTTCATTGGAATAAATTACAACATTGAAACAACAATTACATTGCTTGGATACATTACGTTATAATAACTTTTATGACGTTCATTTGCCGCGTTTTTCGCTTTTTAAATATAAATATTTTTATTATCGTTCATACATTTTGTTGAGTCCTTCAGGTTCTAAAGTTTTTAATTTTTTTTATCCAAAAGGCTTCTTTAGTTTTTCTGTAAGTTTCTGTCCCAAATACTCCCACTTGTAATCAAAACTACATAGGTCAAACCAAAAGACTAATTGATAGAGTGAGAGTTCATAAACAGCAGATAAAGGACCCGTCAATTAGAAATTCTCCCTGTTCTGAACACTTTGACCAATGTGGAAAGGGACAATTCAAAATTAATCCCTTTTTTAAGATGTGGCTCGAAGATAAAATTGTGCGTGAAGCCAAGGAACAATATTTTATTGAACTCTATAAGCCGACATTAAATAGGAAGTGAAATTCGGTCCGTTAGTAAGATTCCGTAAGATATATACAATTACCGCATGACGTTACAATAACGTAACATCACAAGTCGTTACTATAAACGATAACAATTTTGTCTGATGAACCGCAAGAGATGCGATGAAAGCGCTAACAGAAACAATGTTCGATTTATGATGTGATTTTTTGGTGTTTTTTTTTACTTTTTAACTATATATATATATATAAAGTCTCTGAATGATTGTATAATAAGAACTATAACACAAATTCCCATACGTTTCGACCATTACGGCCTTCTTCATTGGAATAAATTACAACATTGAAACAACAATTACATTGCTTGGATATATTACGTTATAATAACTTTTATGACGTTCATTTGCCGCGTTTTTCGCTTTTTAAATATAAATATTTTTATTTTAGTTCAAGTTTCTGTCCCAAATACTCTTTCTATGGCGGTAACTTTTAAATTTGTCATTGAATGATTCTTCTGAATGAAATGGTTGGCTACTGGATCTTCTGTTTTCTTTGTTCGTATTTTTGAAAACTTCAATAGCATTCGTTGATATAGTGTATCACCCGTTTGTCCTACATATATAACTTTTTCACATTTTGTACAATTAATTGCATATACCACGCCTACGGTTTTACAATTTATTTGTCCCTGAATGGTATATTCTTTGCCGGTGTTGTCACAAAATACCTTGGTTTCATTTATATGTGAGCATAATGCACAATGTTTACCTTATGGTCCACATCCATTAGTTTGTTTATAAAATAGTAAATTATGCTTTTTGTGCACTAAGATGTCTTTTATGTTGTTATCACGTTTAAATGCCACGATAGGCGGATCGGGGAATATTTTCTTTAGTATTTCGGATTGATGGAGAATTTTAAGATTTTTTCTAAGAATTGAATGTACATTGAATGCCGTAATGGCCGAAACGTATGGGAATTTGTGTTATAGTTTTTATTATACAATCACTCAGAGACTTTATATATAAACAGTAAACAGCATGGAATACACACAATTGCAATCTATTGGAAACATTGAGAAAGTTGGAGTAGAAGACTTTTTAAACTATGTGAAAAGAAATGCCGCTACGAAAGTCATCTTTCATTTTTGGAAACCTGTGATAGACTTAAAATCATACCAAAGGGATTTAATTTAAAGTGGACATTAAACTTAGGTAAAGTGGACGCTAGTCATCAAGAAAATGTGAATAATATCTTAGAGAACTCTTCATATCAATTATTCAACGAAAGTATAAAGGTATGTGCTACACAAATTCAAGAAGTTGATAACAATTTAACACAAATACACAGCAACATCATAAACATTTTTGGAATTGATATTTTACAAGAAATTCAACAGAATCATGAGAATGAACTGCAAAAAATAGAAGAAAAAATTAAAAGAACGAAGAGTAAGAAAATCTCCGCAATAAAATGTCAAAGCAACGAATTACGTAACAACAATAAATTAACAACAGATATTCAATCTAGAACTAACCTGATTAAAGAGCAGAATATAAACATAATAAAAGACGGGAATTGTTTTTTTTGATGCATCTCAAAATATTTATTCGACACCCAAGAAAGACATGAAGATATCCGTCACAGAATTTTAACAACAATTTCAACAGACAAAAACTTTTATACGAAATTTATTGACGGTGATTTCGATACCGATATAAATAACATTTCAAAAACAAATGTACACTCCACATCCTGGGCTACGGAAGCAGAAATTATAGCAGCTAGTGAAACATATAATGTTGATTTTTTTTATTAAAACTAAAGTCGGTCTCATGGCTGAATGGAACCAATTTTCAAGAAATAAAAATTGCAACCATGGCATGCCGTATATCACAATACTACATGAAAACAATCATTTTTCGCTTGTAAAAAATATACCAAGACCGTGTTCATGCAATCCAATTATCAAACCTAATTTAGCAAAAGAAACAAATTCAATATCAAAAGACAAATCAGAAGAGTCAATAGATAATTTAATAAACAAAACCGCGACCCAAAATGTGAGGTTATTAATAAATCTTCAAAAAAATTAACGAGCGCACAGAAAACATTATTGTCAAAAGGTTTTAAGTTTGTTCCAACTAGAAGAAAAGTAGACATGGGGAAACTTATAGCCGATCTAAAAACATGGGAAAGAAGAATACGTCTTTGCGAACATTTTTTTCGAAGAAAACAAGGAAAAAGAAAATTACCAAAACGAATATACTAAATTAAAAAAATCAAGTACGTTCACACCTTCCACAGGAAAAGACAGATGGTTAGATGAGTATATACAAACCATAAAAGATGAAATTTTAAGTAGATTAAGTCGAAAATTCAAAATGAATATAACTATTGAAGAAGAAAAAGCAATGCGGGAACTTTTATATGATACAAGCATCGTGATACGACCAAGCGACAAATCATCCGGAGTTGTGATAATGAACACAGAAGATTATAAACTAGAGGTAGAAAAAGAATTAGATAACAATGATACGTACAAAGCAATAGATAAGGATCTAACACACAAAAATGAAAATAAAGTAAAAAAACTCATAGAAAATTTATGTAAAAGAGAAATAATAGACAAAGACATGAAAAAATATCTCTTACCGAAAGGAACATGTCCCGGAAAGGTACAAGCCAATCCGAAATTACACAAAACAAATCACCCAGTTAGAACAATTATTAATGGGCGGAACCATCCCACAGAAAAAATCGCGAAAATAGTCGAAAACGAGCTTTCGGAGAATGTTCAAAACTTGCCCACCTATATCAAAGACACAACAGATTTTTTAAACAAATTAAATGCAATATAACAGCCTTTACCAGACAACGCCATAATGTTTTGTTTAGATGTAACTAAATTATATCCAAGCGTACCTAGAAAAGAAGCGCGGAAAGCATGCAAATCAGCACTAGAAAATCGAACTAACACGTCAATCCCAACTGAAGATGTTCTTAAAATGATGGATTTAGTCATTGAAATCAATAATTTTAGCTTCAACGGAAAACACTTTTTACAAACCGAAGGAACAGCTATTGGTTCCCATCTAGGCATGAATTATGCTTGCACCTACCTCGGACAATGGGAAGAAAATTTATTTCAAAACAGCAATTTACAACCATTTTCATATTGGAGATATGTTTATGACATCTGGGGGATATGGGAACATGGTTTAGATCAACTAAAAAAAAAAATTCACGAAATGTCAAACAGTTTGCATCCGCGAATTAAAACAGAAATGCGTTACTCAACTGAAAAAATTTAATTCCTTGATGTGTTTGTACACATAGAAAACGGACAACTTAAAACAGATCTTTATACAAAATCAACAGATAAACACCAGTACTTACATGTGTCGTCAAGCCATCCAAACTCCGTAAAAAATGCTATACCATATGGACTCAGAATTTGCTCAACAGAAGAAAATTACAAAACAAGAAGAGAAGAAATAAAAACGCACCTAAGAAAACGTGGATACAATAACTCGTCCACTGAAGTTCAATTGAAAAAAGTCGACAATTTAAACCGAGAAGATCTATTACAGTACAAACCGAAGAAAGACAACAACAGGGTACCCTTAGTAATTACTTTTTCCAAAGCGCTTCCAAATGTACATTCAATTCGTAGAAAAAATCTTAAAATTCTCCATAAATTCGAAAGACTAAAGAAGTATTCCCTGATCCGCCTATCGTGGCATTTAAACGTGATAACAACATAAAAGACATCTTAGTGCACAAAAAGCATAATTTACTATTTTATAAACAAACTCATGGATGAGGTCCATGTGGTAAACATTGTGCATTATGCTCACATATAAATGAAACCAAAGTATTTTGTGACAACACCGGCAGAGAATATACCATTCAGGGACAAATAAATTGTAAAACCGTAGGCGTGGTATATGCAATTAATTGTACAAAATGTGAAAAAGTTATATATGTAGGACAAACGGGTGATACACTATATCAACGAATGCTATTGAAGTTTTCAAAAATACGAACAAAGAAAACAGAAGATCCAGTAGCCAACCATTTCATTCAGAAGAATCATTCAATGACAAAGTTAAAAGTTACCGCCATAGAAAGAGTATTTGGGACAGAAACTTACAGAAAAACTAAAGAAGCCTTTTGGATTAAAAATTAAAAACTTTAGAACCTGAAGGACTCAACACAATGCATGAACGATAATGAAAATATTTCTATCTAAAAAGCGAAAAACGCGGCAAATGAACGTCATAAAAGTTATTATAACGTAATGTATCCAAGCAATGTAATTGTTGTTTCAATGTTGTAATTTATTCCAATGAAGAAGGCCGTAATGGTCGAAACGTATGGGAATTTGTGTTATAGTTTTTATTATACAATCATTCAGAGACTTTATATATATATATATATATATATATATATATATATATATATATAGTTTAAAAGTAAAAAAAAAACACCAAAAAATCACATCATAAATCGAACATTGTTTCTGTTAGCGCTTTCATCGCATCTCTTGCGGTTCATCAGACAAAATTGTTATCGTTTATAGTAACGACTTGTGATGTTACGTTATTGTAACGTCATGCGGTAATTGTATATATCTTACGGAATCTTACTAACGGACCGAATTTCACTTCCTATTTAATGTCGGCTTATAGAGTTCAATAAAATATTGTTCCTTGGCTTCACGCACAATTTTATCTTCGAGCCACATCTTAAAAAAGGGATTAATTTTGAATTGTCCCTTTCCTCATTGGTCAAAGTGTTCAAAACAGGGAGAATTTCTAATTGACGGGTCCTTTATCTGCTGTTTATGAACTCTCACTCTATCAATTAGTCTTTTGGTTTGACCTATGTAGTTTTTATTACAAGTAGGACAGGTTGCACTAGCTGATATTCAAGGAATAGTCATTTGCTTCAAACATTTTCAAGCTTTGCTGGACTATTAGTAGTTATTGTGTTAGACATATCATTTTTGAAATAATTGCTTCGGTTATAAAATTAATTTGTAAACTGGCATTTAAACATGTTAAATGAAACTTGAGAAGCGAAATAAATATCTACAGAAAAATCAACTTACCACCAGCTATAAGAGCCAATACACAGAAAAGTAGTATTCTACACATCTGATATATCATAATTCCCAGTAAAATTATCTATCATTAATTATTTATACTGCAATCAGCTATTTTACTATACAGATAAAGCTATACGTATAAACGTTAGCTTTATACGTCAATGACCTCAACTCACCTATAAGCCCCGCCTACTTACCACGTCACGTTACAACCATGACAACGTGTAGTAACAATGGTCAAACTTTTATGAATTTAAACCTGTTATGTCTTCAAATTGGTAATTTATATACCATGTTTATCAAATGTTATTAATTAAATTAATTTTCCCTTTCTAATTCCTTAAATTGTCAATGCTTACCGCCTAGACTACGCTCATAGGGAAATACCCCAAAATGGTACCTCCAAACAGTTTTTTTTTAATAATATTTGTTTCATATTTTTATTATTTTTTTTATTTTTTCTTATCGATTTCAGTATAAAAACAATATACGTATAGTGTCTTGAAATATGAAATTTATTTGTATTCGGCACGAAACGGGAAAATGCTCGGTAGAACCTCGCATTTTCCCGTTTCTAAGACTCATACAAATAAATTTCATATTTCAAGACACTATACGTATATAGTCTAATTATTAACAATATTTGATTTTTAACATGTTTATAGCATAGAGGGTGATCTTACACTGACACATCAAGTCCGAATGAAATAACTATTTTACATCCCAGCTGTTTTTGATAAGACAAAAACCCATTTACTATTCATAAAATCTAGTTTAGAACGCCACACAACTATTATAATATACTTTAGATATTACTATATAAAATATACCCTGTATGACCTTCGATTATAAACATTTAGAATATAGCAAAGTACTCTTGACTAATTAAATTGTAGAATGTGATGGCTCTTAATTGTGAAGAATGAAGGTAAATCATTTTCTTAGTTAGAGATAATCCTATTATTTTGGTCTATTTACAGTTCAAAACAAAGAGTTTCTATAAATGAGTTGCAACTGCACTGAATCACATTCATCAGATTGCAAGGATTTATCACAGTTATTGAACCTGACTAAAAGCTGTATTGAGAAAGAAACAAAGAAATCTATATAAATAAGTTTAAGTTTACTGGTGCAGTAAAATTGTCACCTGAAGTATAAGTATAAATAACTTAGAATTACTAAAACTAAAAAATCACCTTAATCTTCAGCTTTCAAAATCTCTGAGTACTAAAAGGTTGGGAAGAAAGTTATTACTAATAATACGATAAAATAGAAGCAACAGGAATTTAATTATACATGTATGTATTCAAATTTCTTAAAGGCATTTTATTAGAACATTTCCCTCACTTAATGAAATAGTATTTGATTTTAAAAGCCAGACTGTGAAATAAAACTAGTTGTAACTACAAATATATATTTTTATTTAAAGGGGCACTAGCTGTCAAATTCATGTTCACCGATTTTGATAAAATTATCATATTTGATTATAACAATGTAAAACACTTATCGCAACTATTAAAAGTATAAAATAATCAATTAACAGGACACGGACATTAATATTCGTAGCTTCGTTTAGTTTAAATTTTAGTCTAGACGCCAACTTATTAATCATCGAGTTGACCTTTAAAGTCATCCATTGACCATGTAAACATTAAATATAGATATAAATAGATTACGAAAACTCGTACAGTTTGATTGTTCTAGGTCTATTTAACTAATTTTAAAGTATTGATGAAACATAATTTAGACTTTCTGAGACTGTGTGAGATCCTTGTTTCCTGCTTTGTAAGTATGGTTGTTATCTTATTCTTTTTCAACCTCTAGTTTATAATATTTGGTATTCATTATAACAACACCACATGATTTATCGCTCGGTCGTATATATATGTATTGCAAAACAGAATTTGAACAAACTTTAAAACTGGACAGATGTTTACTAATCAGTACAAAACAAAGCTGAAGAGAAAATTAACAAAAGGACAAGCAAACTACCGATCTTAGGGTATCCGCTGTTACTGTAAGCTAGAGAAAGCTAATAAAAAGTAAAATCACAAAAATACTGAACTTAGACATGTGTTAGAGGAAAATCAATTCGGAAAGTCCATAATCACATGGCAAAATCAAATAAAAAAACGCATCAAAAACAAATGGTCAAGAACTGTAATATTCCTGACTTGGTACAGGCATTTTCAAAAGTATAAAATGATGGATTAAACCTGGTTTTATAGCGCTAACCCTCTCACTTTGATGACAGTCTCATCAAATTCCATTATATTTACATTGATGCGTTAGCTAAACAGACACAATAAATAAAATAGTCAAAATATGGGTACATCAGTCATCATCGTATAGCAATTTTAAAAGGAACAATAACCAATTCCATAAATCATTCGTAAATATCAAAAGTTATCTAGAAATTTTATAAGAATATTGTTACAGTTATTTCTTTTTTTGTGCTGTTAAAAAAGACTCACACATGCTTAATCCTGCCATATTGATAATTTATAAGATTCATTTATGGCGTGCTAAACAATTTGTAATTTGGTTTTTGATAAATTTGTACTTTGACATGTAGGTTTTGTCCATTCATATATTGATGGATGGTTTCTTATAAAAGCAATCAAACCATATCTTAACTAAGTATTGCTGAGATGGATACACCAAGACACTTAAAATTCACGACAATATTCAAATTAAGCTACACCATGAACACCTTCAGTTGCGTAAAAAGCTCATAAACACAATTATAACAATATATTTAATTCTTGATTATTCCTTGAATATCAGCTATTGCTGATTTGCTTCAAACATTGTTAACCTTTGCTGGATTATTAGTAGTTTTTGTGTTGGAAATATAATTTTTGAAATGATTGCTTCGGTTATAAAATTAATATGTGAACTAGCACTTAAACATGTTAAATGAAACTTGAGAAGCGAAACAAATATTTACAGAAAATGTAACTTACCACCAGCTTTAAGAGCCAATACACAGAAAAGAAGAATTATATATATCTGATCTGTCTTGAAATCACTATTCATCATTTCCTTAAGTCACAGTAACCTTCTGTACATTTATGGACACTTTATATCAATGATTTGAATTAATCTGAACTATGCTGTTAATAAAATTTTATGTTGATAAATATTTAAACTACATATCAAACGATAAGAAAGTTCCCTTGATAAGAATAATACATAATAATTATTCAAAATTTGTAAAACGATACTTCTTTTGAAGAAATTTAAATCTGAAGGCAACACAATTTCTAGCCCCTTATCAAAGCTAAAAATACATTGTGGAAAGAAGCATTTGATGCTTAGAATGCTATATACAAGATGAATCTTAAATTAACAATATAATAGAGAAGTAATCACTCAAATTTATATAGAGATTAGACTATAAAAGATGTTTGGTTGATAAATGACTTGTTAGAGGAATGCGGAGATTGCATGACCTTTGATAACTTATTTGTCAAAGCTTAATTCTGCAATTGAAAAAAGGTATTTTAAAGAATAAATTATACTAGGCTAAAAACAAACATTACATGTTTGTAAGATTATTATATTTTTTATAACAAAAGATTTATAACAAAAGTTGATGGAATAGTAAAAAGTAAAATCACAAAAATACTGAACTCCGACGAAAATTCAATCAGAAAGTCCCTAATCAAAGGGAAAAATTATAAGTTAACATCTATACTATTAAACGAGAAGACCTCATTTTGTGTGTCACGTCTCTTCCTTCCTCAATAAATTAATCATCATGCCTCTGTGTCCTTTAGGTAACATGCATAATCGCATTTGTCATCCGTTCTTATGATTATTCAGATTGAGTTATTTTGGGAGAAAACGACAAAATAGGTGTCCGGATATTGTTTCCGTTATCAGACTGACTTTTAGTCATAGATAAGACTTCCGGTTTTAAACATTCACAAGAACAACCATTCGTATTATAGATAACAAAAATGAAAAATAAATAGTCAATCAGAGCGTTCTCAATATGATGGTTTTTAGATCGCCTTAGAGACAATTATGTTTTCGCATTTATCCACCTGTAAACTACGATTATACTACTATAATATACAGAGACTCTCTGTATTCTGTCTTCTTTTTCTGAAATATTTACTATCAAAGGGGTCATACCAGTTGCATATATATATTGAAATAAGTAAAACATGTGGAAAAAAAGAATGAAGTGTTTTCCATTCGGCATTTAAGCCGGGTGTGCCGACCACCTTCTTTTGAAAGCCGACCACCTTTCGATTTTAGGAGGTGGTCGGCTTTTTTTTCAAATTTCGGATTTTTTTCGGTTCCTCACCGTTAAAATTTGAATACTAATGGCGCCTCGCTGATTTGTTTTCATTGACAAAGATGGCGTCCAATCGTCAAATTTCAGTGTTTTCATTTATCAATCGGGGTAAAAGAAAGGCAGATGACGATGATGATAAAGAAAATAAGTTAAATAAAATTGATAGTAATGTTGAAGTTGTGGAAATTGAACAAAAATCAACCAAACAACGGAAAAGACACGCAAGTGAAGACAAACTTGAGCAAGACTTCAAATGGCTTATAGTCACAGAGGAAGGATACTACTGTTCTATGGGTCAAAAATACGGCACAAAAGCAAGAAACAGGACATAAAATTGTAAATGAAAGAAGAGAGAAAAGAGATAAATTGTTGAAAAAAATCAAATCAAAGAATATTTGACAATTAATATGACTACGTCTATTTATGTTTGTTCAACTCCATTAAATGTGAATATTATACTAATCTTTATTTTTGTGACCCCCACGTGCACCCACAGTAAATTAAAAAAAAACAAAAAACGGGTGGACATTTAAAAAAAAAAACACCCGGTTGCAAGTGATTTTTTTAAAACACCCACCTTCCCTTAGTGAAAAAAGGAAAACACTGAATTGCGGGAATATTTTTTTTTTTAATTTCGGGATGTCGGGATATGAATTTCGTTTAAATACGCACCTCGGGATTTCATGTTTTTAAGCCCGGGATTTCGGGATCAGGACCCCTCAGACCACCCCTCAAATGAGCCTCAGTCATTTATACGAGATTGAAATCCTACCATTGGCATGTTAATAGGGCTCTCAAAAGGAAAAGCACTGATGGATTGTCCTAGAAGCACATTTTATTAGAATAATAATGGTCTATAAGCAGTTTCACTTATTTCATGTATGAAGCGGTGCAAATTTTCAATTTAATTTGACTTTTACCAAAAAATGCACTGTAGCAAAGGGGGAGAATAATTGTGGTATAAGGCAATAAATATAATTGGATTTAACAGAAAGGAAACACATAACGGAAAAAAGGGAGAGGGCTTTTGATACTTTATATGAAACTCTTCAGTCATCCTACAACAATTTACAAGCTGTATATGCCCGCGATTTCGCGGGTGTGTTCTAGTCATTTTGAAGAGAACAGTAACACATTTTCTCTATTTAAAACAATATTGTACATTGTTGGACAATTTTAACAGAACGAGTAAAAAAACATTGAAGCTAACATGTCAATACCGTTGATGACTTCTTACATTTGTGAACGTCTGCCACCACCGTCGCATTGAATTAATTACACGTAGAATAACGTCTTGAGAGATGTTGTTCAATTCCATGAAAAGTGCTGTTCGGAGCTCGGTCAGACTTTCTGGTTGAGTTTGACTAATTAAAATATGTCGTCCTAATTCGTCCCAAATGTGTTCTATTGGCGATAAATCTTGAGATTTCAGTTATCTGGTAGCAGATTGCACCAGTGTTGTTTTTATGGAATATTCGTGCAAAATGAAGCATCGGTGCCAAGATCATAGTGCAGCATTTCACTGTGAAAGATTCATGCAAAATGTGAGTTGGATTTCCTTCTCGTGTTGCTTAGTCTATTTTTACATTAAAGGATTAAAATGTGATTTGTGAGAATGATCTGAGATCAAAATTGTCATATGCATGCACTTTTTTTGGGTTCAGACGACTTATCTAAAAGAGGAACGAAAGATACCAGAGGGACAGTCAAACTCATAAATCGAAAATAAACTGACAACACCATGGCTAAAAATAAAAAAAAAGACCAACAGACAAACACTAGTACATATGACACAACGTAGAAAACTAAAGAATAAGCAACACGAACCCCACCAAAACTAGGGGTGATCTCAGGTGGTTCGGAAGGGTAGGTGGGTCTGATAAAACTTTATGAAATGGTATCCCAGATCGGATAGACACACGTATTTCTTAAAAAGATTTGGTCAAATATATTAAATTGTGCACATAACTTCAATTACTGCAACATTATTTCGGTGAGTAACTTTTCGGGTTACCTGATTATTGATCAAACTAATCCCTTGGAAAATGAATGATGACAATTCGAAGAACAGGTTATTACTGAAAGATATTTTTTTGTCACTTTCGATTCGTTTCCAACTAAAGGGAAATTTTGCATAGTTTTACTTGTTTTACAATGCACTTATTGAGAGTCTTAATGATGTTAGCATTCCTTGCATATAACATGAAGCTGAAATCTGGATAAGAAGAACACGAATAACGTAGTTTGGTATTTTATTTTCAAAGCTTTAAAATGTACTCTAAACACTTCTTCCACCAACAATATACTATTTGGGGAAAGTAAGGATTGATTTTTATGATACATAAAGTAAAATCACAAAAATGTACTGAACTGTTTATTGTTATTCTTAAATTATATTTATTAGGAAATATAAGACTAAATTGACAAAATATTTGAAATCAATTAAACTCATTTGTTATAAACAGATATAAACTTTTCATTGCAAAAGAATATGCATTTAATACTCTGAATAATATTCGTGCTTACGACAGCAGAAAACTGACAAACGGATGTGGAACCATATCTTTAAGTGTGTATACATTTTTCACCTTTTTTTTTAAAACAGCATAGTGTATTTTAAAACTTATATCTTAATCCAAATATTCATGTTATAAGGGTGTGGTAGACTGTTTTTAGAATATTTTGTGCCTGACATGTCTACTTACTAATGTTTAAATTGACATTAAAGGTAAACAAATAAACCCAGAGACATATATTTGGATTTAAGTACAAATGTACATATAGCTAAAATATCAGAAAATTTGGATTATGACAGCACATCAAGATAAGTGATGTTTTTGAAAAAAAGTTGGTAATTAAAATATAAGATAAAATTGAGAATGGAAATGGGGAATGTGCCAAAGAGACAACAACCCGACCATAGAAAAAAAAACAACAGCAGAAGGTCACCAACAGGTCTTCAATGTAGCGAGAAATTTCCGCACCCGGAGGCGTCCTTCAGCTGGCCCCTAAACAAATATATACTAGTTCAGTGATAATGAACGCCATACTAATTTCCAAATTGTACACAAGAAACTAAAATTAAAATAATACAAGACGAACAAAGGCCAGAGGCTCCTGACTTGGGACAGGCGCAAAAATCCGGCGGGGTTAAACATGTTTGTGAGATCTCAACCCTCCCCCTATACCTCTAGCCAATGTAGAAAAGTAAACGCATAACAATACGCACATTAAAATTCAGTTCAAGAGATGTCCGAGTCTGATGTCAGAAGATGTAACCAAAGAAAATAAACAAAATGACAACAATACATAAATAACAACAGACTACTAGCAGTTAACTGACATGCCAGCTCCAGACTTCAATTAAACTGACTGAAAGATTATGATTTCATCATATGAAACTACAAACCAAACATTGTGTTTTTTTTATTGAATCGATAAAAAATATCACGAACTCATTCAGTGTTTATTTACAAAAATGCAAATATATCTGGCTTCAGATACGTTAAACAGGAATAACATTTTTTAAATAAAAAAATCACTAAATATTGAAGAGAAGATCTTACAAAAAGTAGTATAATGATATTTTTTTTAAAGAATATTGAGAACATTTTGTTTTTACCATATTGAAACAGTTAACCAATAAGTATGTTTTCAGAACGATACATTAGATAAGGAAAAAGACAGACAAATAAAACCTTAACACTAATTAGTATTATAACAACAATTTTACAATGTTGAGTTTTATAGTTGTCATAAATGTCTTTATAGACAATTGTAGTAACATAACAAAATTAATCGTTCTTACATAATCTACGCGGTAAAGATTTTACAAAAGGTAAACAAGGATATGTTAACGTAAACATAGTTTGATAAAATAATTCGCTTTGTATAGGTACACGAGTAGATAAATACAAGACATACTAGTAATTAAACTTTTGGAAGTAGGGAACAAGTGAAGTGTTCTTATAGACCTTTTCAACATCTCTCGACACCGACTAATGATTCCTATAGTTTACAGGTAAAATGAATGGGTCGTCTCAAAGACAAAAACCTTCATGATTATCAATACGTTACATATTGAATTGGCGCCAGCCGCGGTTATATACTGTTTTGACTATATAGCTTCAGAATATATATCAACCAAAAAGATAAATAAATATATGAATCTGTCATATATTTTTCTTATTTTGTATGTATTTACACGACATTTCATGTTGAATTGATTAAAACAAATACAGCAACCATTCTGCATCCTGGTCCGCTTCTCTTCAATTTTATGATTATGTGAGTCTTTTACCAAATATTTGCCGCAAGTAAATAACGATTAATTTATTGGTGTAAAAGCTTTGATGAAATTTTCCATAATTTATAAAAAAAGAGTAAATACTGGACTGTCCGTATGTCCGTATCACACTTATGAATACGACCAAATTGGTAATTTTTAACCGGTCTTCACCATAGTTGATGTACATTTTTTAATTTCTGGATGGATAATCACATATAGATTTTGAAGGTCTACGAAAATATCACATTTTTTTTTTATCAACGGCTGACTTCTCCGCTTGAAGATATTTTATTAGAGTTGATGTTTTCATAATGAATTTGAAGAAAAAATATAATTGACTTCTCTTTTTAATGTTACAACATCTAAGCAGTACATATTTTTGTTTACATACATGCGTATGGAATTTATATTTCAAGTTGTAATTTAAATTGCAAAATCAATATGGTCAGTGCTAAGCAGGGGCTTGGAGACCAACGGCTTATGTACCAAAATCAACATAACTTGTCCCTTCGTCATAGTGTTCCTTCCCTGTTCCTGAAAATGGCCTTTTGGTTTCTTACAAAAAGTTGATACACTGTCATTGCTGTATTTTGTTTTGTTTTCACTGCGTCAGAATGTGTTTCGCTATATCCAATTTAAGGAACAAAGTTTTGTACCTTTTTCAGTTTTTTTTTCGTACTTTAGATTTTTTTATCTCATATATGACCATACATAAGGGATGTTTTGGATCAAAATAAGGAGAATTGCATTTCCCGGAGGACTGTGTTCTCCTTAGAGACAAAGTTTATCCAAATCATCATCTTTTAGTTACACCATTTACAACACCTCAAATTAATCGTAAGCCATAACATTTGATAAAAAAAACAGCAAATTTAATAGCGTAATTGGTGAACACAGAATTCAAGTGGAAGACCAAATTGGTGAATTAAAAATATACAAAGTATTGAGTACATTATGGAGGCACCCAAAGCCAAAACTAACAGACACTTTTGAAACATGTGCCGCCTTTGTCAACAGACGTAATACATTGTTTAATTGAATTTTAACCACAATTAAGCATGCTTTGTTCTTTACATTTTCCAAATTCCAACAGGACAGCTAGAAGATAAACGTCTCAAAAGATAAACTATAAAAAAAAAATCCATGTTATTTGGATTCTGTAGGAAAGTTGTATCATTGTCAATGAAAGTAATAAAATCAATAATGATTTCATTTTTTTCACTTTTGAGACGACCCTTCACATTTTACTTGTCGTAGTCGTTCTCAACTGTAGGTGTCAGAGTTGTTGAAAATGTCTTATATAAAGGAGGTGCGAAAGATACCGGAGGGACAGTCAAACTCATAGATGGGATATTAAACGAGAACGCCATGTCTAAAAAAGAAAAAGATAAACAGACACATAATGGTGTATTAAAACAATTGAAAGTTTGAGCGTCAACAATGAACAAAAGAATTGTTTAATCAAAGACTTAATGTATTAACATACTATTCATGGTACATAGCAAATTCATTTCTTAAAATTTTGCAAACAAATCTCATTCTGACTAATACATTAAAATTATCGCAAAAACCGTATACGTGAAATGTATAACAAATATGTAAATCAATAACACAATCTTATCTTACACTATAATAAAATCAATCAGTATGTTTTACACAATGGACGATTTCTCAAACAACCTTAATTTATTTTTTTCAGCCTAATGGTGGTGGTGGTGGTGACTACTGCGGTTACCGTGGGAGACATGGTGGAAATAACTGATATAAAGGATGATACTTTGAAAACAGTTTATGAATATTTTAAATTCTTTTAAGTGTTGATATAAAATTTCTCTTTAAAGATAATGTTTACATTTAACACATTTAATATGTTTATTACATTTTCGGAATACTTATGTGTTATAGCTACCAACGGAATGGATTGCCATAGACATACGTGTGAGTTTTATTTAATTTAGAAATGTGCCAAATAATAAGCTTGTCATTATAAATAGTTTTAAATAATTTTCATATCATACTGACAAATATCAACAAATGTCTACTTTTGTTTTATTATTTTATGGGTTTTTTTTTTTTAAGTTTTTTTTAAACAATTCACAGATAAAGACAGCAGTTGTTAATCACTGTCTGAATGACCTAACATGATCAGGAAAAACAAAATCAGGGTAACAAACTAAAACCAGGGGGGAAAACATCAACAATTAGAGGGAAACAAAAGGGACAACAGAAACACTGAACTACAACAAAACCAATAACCAACGTACAATATATATTAATATTACATTATGCGAAAAGTCTATAGCAAATATTGGAAAAAAGACAACTATGGAATACAGCAGTACAACCATAAATATACAACAAAATACTACTCTATATCATAGAATGATCAAAGTAATCGAAGTACTTAGCTAACTGTTAAGGAATCACACATTCCGAAACTCTTTTTTCAAAACATCTCAGACGACATATGGATGTACATACATCTAGGACATGAGTTCTATACGGAGATACAATCATGTGCATTATTCTAAATATGTTCCACAGAATTAAAATGCTAAAAAACCCGAATGCAACGTTTTGGTATTGCTTCATTTTTCTTTTTATGTAACTAACAGTTTGCAAAAGTATGAAATATTCGAAACCACTAAGGATTTTCTTATCCCAGGCATATATATATATATCTCCTTAGATGTATTTGGCTCATTTTTTTAAATGTTGGGACCTCAATGTTCTTCAACTGTATACTTGACATACCAAATTATACTTGCATTAAAGGTCCAACGGGTGCCACATGTAGAGCAGGATGTGCTGATCATTCCGGAGCACCTGAGACCATTCAAAGATTTTTTCGTGTTGGTCTGTTTTAGTTTTCTATGTTGCGTTTTGTGCACGATTTTATTCCTATGTCGTTGTCCCTTTTGTTCTTTGCTTCACCTATAAACCCCATCTGAATATGTTATTCCATTTTATCTTAAGGGAAGATAAATATTAAAACTGCATTTAACATGTTTAGTATATTATGATTCAGGTGAAATACAAACTCTGAGGGAACTGCATGAATTCTTATGTAAACCAAACTGAGTATGTTGACAGAATAGGCTTTTCATTGTTAAATAAATGACGACTGATATACACATGTAGGTTAAAAAATCGTGATCATGATCTCGTCCACTTTTCATAATTAATGACCTGCCAAATTAGACTTATCGCCAAGTTTGTATCTACATGCACAGTACGATGGATGATTCTAGTGGAGCAATATATATTATCCTTCCAGAGCACATGGGATGACCCCTAGTTTGATTCGTGTTTCTATGTTGAATCATGATTACTGTTATACTTTTTCTTTTTTGTTGTTTTTTCTCTTTAATTGGCTGGTCATGCATATGTTTGTTTAGATTCTGCAACCGTGTAGATATCTATTTGTAAATGTCGACTCTCTTTAGCACGTACACATTACGTTGTAATTACTCTTTCATAACAAATTAAGTTAAATGTTTTTGAGCTTTTGATTTATAAGGGACCTTCAGTTTTGAATCTGACTTGGGGTTAGTATATTTGTTATTTTACTTTTTAAAGCTCATACAATTGAGAATGGCAATGGGGAATGTGTCACAGAGACAACACCCTATCCAAAGAGCAGAAAACATCCGAAGGCCACAGAAAATTCCGCACCCGGAGGCGTGCTTCAGCTGGCCCCTAAAACATAATTTATTATTATGTACTAGTTCAGTGATAATGAAAGTCATTAAAAACTCCGAAATATATAAATAAACTAAACTTTTAAATCGTACAAGACGATTAAAGGCCAGAGACTTCTGACTTGGGATAAGAAGCCAGGTCGTCATCATATGAATATCTAGCACAATCCCCCCTGTTAGTGGTTAAGTATCATTACTTTTAATGAAAAAAAGACAAAGTTACCATAGGAACAGTCAAATTCATAGATAGAAAATAAACTGAAAACGCCATGGCTAATATTATAAACAGAATTTTTTTTTATTAAATATCAATTTCAACACTAGAAAATATAATATTCTAGAAAAAATAAATAGTGTGAGGTATATGAACTGCAGTAATAAAAAGGAAAAATAATTCATCATTTTATTTATTGTCAATACACAGTACTGTCTTAAATTTGTCATCCCCTATATCTGTAACTTCCACCACTCTTAGGATAACCGTGATATTTACCACCATGACCACTGTGCTGTAAAAATAAGTGAAATACATTTGAAGAAATCTTAGTTGTAGTTAATGTATTGTTGATGCTGCTTTGTTGTGTATGATAATATGGTGTGAGATCTGATGATAATACCACTGAACTAGTCAATACAAGATTTTTGTCTGTTTTTTTAAAGAAATGATTCTTCTTTATATA
Source organism: Mytilus edulis (assembly GCA_019925275.1). Classification (NCBI taxonomy): domain Eukaryota; kingdom Metazoa; phylum Mollusca; class Bivalvia; order Mytilida; family Mytilidae; genus Mytilus; species Mytilus edulis. Next base: position 49,440,341 of record CM034361.1, on the reverse strand, counting down.
TGTGTATTGTTATAAAATAAAAATAAACTTTAAAGAGGCGAACTTTTTGTATAAAACAGTGATTCTTTTCTTCTGATTCAAATACGTTCAAAGAGATAAGATTACCCTGCCTACACATACATGAAAGATTTTTGAGATTCCAGTTGAATTTGGTTGAATATTTTTGGGTCATAATAATTGTTTCCAAAAATCTAATTTACCCCTTATAATTATATTGATATGACTATTATTCGTGTGTTTCTCTGTCCTATATGCTCTCCGATTTATTTGTATGTATGTGTATTGTAGTGCTATCATTGTTAATGTTGTCATTTTAATTTATATTTAACATTGCCATAAAAGCGTGAGGTTTGGCATGCCACAAAACCAGGTTCAACCCACCTTTCTTTTTTTTTCATTAAAATGTCCTGTAACAAGTCAAGAATTTGGAAATTGTTATATTTATAGTTTGTTCTGTGAATGTTACATTTTAATGTTGTGTTTCTGGTGTCTCGTAGTCTTTGATGTGTTTCCCTCAGTTTTAGTTATCAATTTATGAATTTCGAACAGCTGTGTACTACTGTTGTCTTTATTTACTGGTCATTGTTAAACAATCTGTAACATGTATACCTTATACTTTTTTCCCGTGTGTAACAGGGATGGGCACGATTACTGTCAAATGTAATCGAATAATCGATTACATGAAGGATTTTGGTGTAATCGATTAATAATCGATTACTCTGATTTTTGTTTGTAATCGATTACAATCGATTATTTTATCAAAAGTAATTACATTACTTTTCGATTACAGTCAATTACATTCTACAAAATAAAAAGAAATAACTCTGAAAAAGTTACAACAATATTGCTGTTCAACATATTTATAGTGGAAAATAACAAAATTTACATTAGCATCAATTAAAGCTTTAAAGTCAGAAGTCAGAATTGCATTTAATCATGATCAGTTTGTGGAAAGTATTATCACTTAAGCGACATCTGTCAGGACGAAAGATTTTGCCAGCGATACTAAAAAGTCTTTCAACTGGTGCTGAAGAGGCCGGTATTGCAAGGAATCTCTTAGCCATTGATGCTAGTATTGGGAAGTTATGTTCATTGGATTCCCAAAACCCTAATGGGTTATTTTCAATGCATGGTTCCATCAAGTATTGATTGACTTCAAGTTTTGCTGGATCACCAGACAAATGACGAATTCTCTTCTTTTTTGGTGTCATGAAACTTAGAATTCCAGATGCTGGTGAGTCAGTTCTAGACTTCTTTTTTGGTGGGGAGTCATCAATGTCACATGATTCTGAATCTACATGTATTGATGAAATGTACTTTTTGGCATTTAAAAGCAATTTGTTTTCCATCTCCATTGAATCTGAGCTGTTGCACCATCTTAGTTTTATGGTCGGGTCCAACATTGCTGCCAATAAGAAATTGTCATCTGACATAGAACCACCAAGACGTTTCTCTAATGACAATTTCAAAGTTTGGACCATTTTGTTATTGTAGGTAACAGACAAATCGTTAATCTGATGAGTTAAACCCATATATATAGGAACAACTAAGCTGGCAGAAACGGACTTGTCTTTCTGAACCATAATTGTGGCGTCTTCAAATGGTTTCAGAATAGAACAAAGTTCCTTTAAAAGTTTTCTCTCATAAGAAGACAACTGAACAGATGCCCCAGTTTTTGATAGTTTGTCCTCGGGTACTGCTAGAATAGACCTAATCATGATTATTTGGGAGTTCCAACGAGTTGCATTGTCAGATTGAAGACGTTTCTCATTTTCAAGGATATCTGAGGCATTAACAGATTTTCTTACAAATTTAACTATATTTGCAGCTTTTGAAATAACTGTTTTTAAACTATTGCTAGTATCTTTCAAACCATCCTTTACCACTAATTGTAACGTATGGGCAAAGCAGTGACCTAGTGTAGGGAAATTATCATCTGGTAATTCAACATTAAAATCGTCAAGTTCAGACTCGCTATCAGATTCATCACCACTTTCATTTTCAGATTTTTCATCAATTAATGTGTCAGGGAAACCCGGAAGAGAAAAATTGAAAGCTTTTTTCATATTGGCAGCATTATCAGTTACAACATTTCTGACTTTCTCTGATATGTCATACATCGCAAGAGTTTCTTCATACTCTTGGCGGATTTTATCTGCTGTATGTCTCCCCCTAACTCGCTTACAAGAAATCATCACAGATTCTAGTTTCCAATTTGAAATAAAGTGGCCAGTCATTCCAAGAAAGCCACGCATTTGGCGATTAGACCACATATCAAGAGTTAGGCATAAGTGTTCAATAGAGTTCAATTTATCTCTCAAATTTCCATCAACCTTTAAATAAACTGTTTCCAAATGTTTTGTTGATAACTGTTTTCTAGAGGGAAGTTCATATCGAGGATCCAAAATATTTACAAAACTCCTGAAAAATGGGTTTTCCACTAGAGAGAGCGGTGATAAGGTGCCTGCTATTACATGGACCAAGGCATTTGTCACTTCTTTTTGTTTGGGGTCATTTTGACCATATTTTGTACTTTTTTTGTTTACAAACTGAATTAAATTTTGTTGTTTATTTGATTCATTGCTGGCAGATGTATTTATAAATAGCTCATTGCGATGTTTTCTCTGAAAAAATAAATAAAAAGTCTTTAAATGTTTGTCCAGATAATTTTATAAGTTAATATTTCAAGTAAATAAAATTAATGGTTTGAATTATTTCTTTGTTTTGACAATCACCTTAATTACAGGTTATAAAACTACAAATAGAGTAAAACTTGTTACCTAGGGCAATTTAATGTAAATCTGACACTTAATCAGTAAGAATAATTGAAATCAAAACAAAGTCTTCCTGTCATTAATTTAAATCTTTCATTAATTGACCAATACTAGTATTAAAAGAAAAGAATATAGTTAAATTAAACTTCTTTATTCTCTTATTTAAATTTATAAACAATTAAATAAATATGTTTAGTATCAAAGTGGCATGCATGAAGTTATGTATTGTATTGTGTCATTGTCGACCATTGACTTCTTATTTTTATCTTAATGTTATGATGAATCAAATGTTAATCTTTTTAAACTTTATGTAAAATAAATCTCCCACAAATATTCATATTGAATAAAAAAAAACTCATTGGCACTCATACCACATCTTCTTACATCTATATAGAGAATCAAATTTATTTAAAAATTACTAAGTTTTAAAAATTAGGTAACATACCTTAATGTGAGTTGAAAAATTTGATGTTGTTTGGGCATTCCCAGATATGAGCACATGACAGTATTTGCATTTAACTTTAACAGTTCCTTCAGAAGGAAAATCTGGTGGAATTTCATAATGTTCTCTCCAAGACATGACAAACAGCCACTATGTCTCCCAAAATCACTACTAAAAATACTTAACCAAAAATAATGCTCACTATTGTAAGTGAGTGAACAAAATTCTTAAGTTAAATATTGCACCAGAAATGCCCTAAGGTCAAGAAGGAAAACAAAGTCTGGACTAGAATGACAAATAAAAAGAACTCTAATTGATTAATTATACAATCAACTTTTTTATTTTAGTGCAGTTAAGATATTCATTCAGCCTTTGGTATATGTATTTTCAACATAAGTTAAAGGTCATTTGTTTCAAAGCTGAAAATAAGGTTAATTTGTAAGAAAATCTTGTTGACATTATAAGTGAATCAAAAGCAACTTTTCAGAACACTCAAGTCATACATGATATTTTATCTGTATCTGTACCTGTAAAAAAATATTTCCTGAAGAATGCATTCAATGCACTGAAATAAAGTGCTATTTTGTCAAACTATTATTCCAAAGTAATCGAAATGTAATCGAAAGTAATCGATGATTACATCATATTTTTTGCTGTAATCGATTAAATTACGATTACATGTAATCGAAAAGTTGGTCGATTACAGATTACTGTCGATTACTCTGAAAAATGTAATCAATTACAATCGATTACGATTACAGATTACGATTACCCCATCCCTGAAAAAAGTTGGTAATTAAAATATAAGATAAAATTGAGAATGGAAATGGGGAATGTGCCAAAGAGACAACAACCCGACCATAGAAAAAAAAACAACAGCAGAAGGTCACCAACAGGTCTTCAATGTAGCGAGAAATTTCCGCACCCGGAGGCGTCCTTCAGCTGGCCCCTAAACAAATATATACTAGTTCAGTGATAATGAACGCCATACTAATTTCCAAATTGTACACAAGAAACTAAAATTAAAATAATACAAGACGAAACAAAAGCCAGAGGCTCCTGACTTGGGACAGGCGCAAAAATCCGGCGGGGTTAAACATGTTTGTGAGATCTCAACCCTCCCCCTATACCTCTAGCCAATGTAGAAAAGTAAACGCATAACAATACGCACATTAAAATTCAGTTCAAGAGATGTCCGAGTCTGATGTCAGAAGATGTAACCAAAGAAAATAAACAAAATGACAACAACACATAAATAACAACAGACTACTAGCAGTTACTGACATGCCAGCTCCAGACTTCAATTAAACTGACTGAAAGATTATGATTTCATCATATGAAACTACAAACCAAACATTGTGTTTTTTTTATTGAATCGATAAAAAATATCACGAACTCATTCAGTGTTTATTTACAAAAATGCAAATATATCTGGCTTCAGATACGTTAAACAGGAATAACATTTTTTAAATAAAAAAATCACTAAATATTGAAGAGAAGATCTTACAAAAAGTAGTATAATGATATTTTTTTTAAAGAATATTGAGAACATTTTGTTTTTACCATATTGAAACAGTTAACCAATAAGTATGTTTTCAGAACGATACATTAGATAAGGAAAAAGACAGACAAATAAAACCTTAACACTAATTAGTATTATAACAACAATTTTACAATGTTGAGTTTTATAGTTGTCATAAATGTCTTTATAGACAATTGTAGTAACATAACAAAATTAATCGTTCTTACATAATCTACGCGGTAAAGATTTTACAAAAGGTAAACAAGGATATGTTAACGTAAACATAGTTTGATAAAATAATTCGCTTTGTATAGGTACACGAGTAGATAAATACAAGACATACTAGTAATTAAACTTTTGGAAGTAGGGAACAAGTGAAGTGTTCTTATAGACCTTTTCAACATCTCTCGACACCGACTAATGATTCCTATAGTTTACAGGTAAAATGAATGGGTCGTCTCAAAGACAAAAACCTTCATGATTATCAATACGTTACATATTGAATTGGCGCCCGCCGCGGTTATATACTGTTTTGACTATATAGCTTCAGAATATATATCAACCAAAAAGATAAATAAATATATGAATCTGTCATATATTTTTCTTATTTTGTATGTATTTACACGACATTTCATGTTGAATTGATTAAAACAAATACAGCAACCATTCTGCATCCTGGTCCGCTTCTCTTCAATTTTATGATTATGTGAGTCTTTTACCAAATATTTGCCGCAAGTAAATAACGATTAATTTATTGGTGTAAAAGCTTTGATGAAATTTTCCATAATTTATAAAAAAAGAGTAAATACTGGACTGTCCGTATGTCCGTATCACACTTATGAATACGACCAAATTGGTAATTTTTAACCGGTCTTCACCATAGTTGATGTACATTTTTTTATTTCTGGATGGATAATCACATATAGATTTTGAAGGTCTACGAAAATATCACATTTTTTTTTTATCAACGGCTGACTTCTCCGCTTGAAGATATTTTATTAGAGTTGATGTTTTCATAATGAATTTGAAGAAAAAATATAATTGACTTCTCTTTTTAATGTTACAACATCTAAGCAGTACATATTTTTGTTTACATACATGCGTATGGAATTTATATTTCAAGTTGTAATTTAAATTGCAAAATCAATATGGTCAGTGCTAAGCAGGGGCTTGGAGACCAACGGCTTTTGTACCAAAATCAACATAACTTGTCCCTTCGTCATAGTGTTCCTTCCCTGTTCCTGAAAATGGCCTTTTGGTTTCTTACAAAAAGTTGATACACTGTCATTGCTGTATTTTGTTTTGTTTTCACTGCGTCAGAATGTGTTTCGCTATATCCAATTTAAGGAACAAAGTTTTGTACCTTTTTCAGTTTTTTTTTTCGTACTTTAGATTTTTTTATCTCATATATGACCATACATAAGGGATGTTTTGGATCAAAATAAGGAGAATTGCATTTCCCGGAGGACTGTGTTCTCCTTAGAGACAAAGTTTATCCAAATCATCATCTTTTAGTTACACCATTTACAACACCTCAAATTAATCGTAAGCCATAACATTTGATAAAAAAAACAGCAAATTTAATAGCGTAATTGGTGAACACAGAATTCAAGTGGAAGACCAAATTGGTGAATTAAAAATATACAAAGTATTGAGTACATTATGGAGGCACCCAAAGCCAAAACTAACAGACACTTTTGAAACATGTGCCGCCTTTGTCAACAGACGTAATACATTGTTTAATTGAATTTTAACCACAATTAAGCATGCTTTGTTCTTTACATTTTCCAAATTCCAACAGGACAGCTAGAAGATAAACGTCTCAAAAGATAAACTATAAAAAAAAAATCCATGTTATTTGGATTCTGTAGGAAAGTTGTATCATTGTCAATGAAAGTAATAAAATCAATAATGATTTCATTTTTTTCACTTTTGAGACGACCCTTCACATTTTACTTGTCGTAGTCGTTCTCAACTGTAGGTGTCAGAGTTGTTGAAAATGTCTTATATAAAGGAGGTGCGAAAGATACCGGAGGGACAGTCAAACTCATAGATGGGATATTAAACGAGAACGCCATGTCTAAAAAAGAAAAAGATAAACAGACACATAATGGTGTATTAAAACAATTGAAAGTTTGAGCGTCAACAATGAACAAAAGAATTGTTTGATCAAAGACTTAATGTATTAACATACTATTCATGGTACATAGCAAATTCATTTCTTAAAATTTTGCAAACAAATCTCATTCTGACTAATACATTAAAATTATCGCAAAAACCGTATACGTGAAATGTATAACAAATATGTAAATCAATAACACAATCTTATCTTACACTATAATAAAATCAATCAGTATGTTTTACACAATGGACGATTTCTCAAACAACCTTAATTTATTTTTTTCAGCCTAATGGTGGTGGTGGTGGTGACTACTGCGGTTACCGTGGGAGACATGGTGGAAATAACTGATATAAAGGATGATACTTTGAAAACAGTTTATGAATATTTTAAATTCTTTTAAGTGTTGATATAAAATTTCTCTTTAAAGATAATGTTTACATTTAACACATTTAATATGTTTATTACATTTTCGGAATACTTATGTGTTATAGCTACCAACGGAATAGATTGCCATAGACATACGTGTGAGTTTTATTTAATTTAGAAATGTGCCAAATAATAAGCTTGTCATTATAAATAGTTTTAAATAATTTTCATATCATACTGACAAATATCAACAAATGTCTACTTTTGTTTTATTATTTTATGGGTTTTTTTTTTTAAAGTTTTTTTTAAACAATTCACAGATAAAGACAGCAGTTGTTAATCACTGTCTGAATGACCTAACATGATCAGGAAAAACAAAATCAGGGTAACAAACTAAAACCAGGGGGGAAAACATCAACAATTAGAGGGAAACAAAAGGGACAACAGAAACACTGAACTACAACAAAACCAATAACCAACGTACAATATATATTAATATTACATTATGCGAAAAGTCTATAGCAAATATTGGAAAAAAGACAACTATGGAATACAGCAGTACAACCATAAATATACAACAAAATACTACTCTATATCATAGAATGATCAAAGTAATCGAAGTACTTAGCTAACTGTTAAGGAATCACACATTCCGAAACTCTTTTTTCAAAACATCTCAGACGACATATGGATGTACATACATCTAGGACATGAGTTCTATACGGAGATACAATCATGTGCATTATTCTAAATATGTTCCACAGAATTAAAATGCTAAAAAACCCGAATGCAACGTTTTGGTATTGCTTCATTTTTCTTTTTATGTAATTAACAGTTTGCAAAAGTATGAAATATTCGAAACCACTAAGGATTTTCTTATCCCAGGCATATATATATATATCTCCTTAGATGTATTTGGCTCATTTTTTTAAATGTTGGGACCTCAATGTTCTTCAACTGTATACTTGACATACCAAATTATACTTGCATTAAAGGTCCAACGGGTGCCACATGTAGAGCAGGATGTGCTGATCATTCCGGAGCACCTGAGACCATTCAAAGATTTTTTCGTGTTGGTCTGTTTTAGTTTTCTATGTTGCGTTTTGTGCACGATTTTATTCCTATGTCGTTGTCCCTTTTGTTCTTTGCTTCACCTATAAACCCCATCTGAATATGTTATTCCATTTTATCTTAAGGGAAGATAAATATTAAAACTGCATTTAACATGTTTAGTATATTATGATTCAGGTGAAATACAAACTCTGAGGGAACTGCATGAATTCTTATGTAAACCAAACTGAGTATGTTGACAGAATAGGCTTTTCATTGTTAAATAAATGACGACTGATATACACATGTAGGTTAAAAAATCGTGATCATGATCTCGTCCACTTTTCATAATTAATGACCTGCCAAATTAGACTTATCGCCAAGTTTGTATCTACATGCACAGTACGATGGATGATTCTAGTGGAGCAATATATATTATCCTTCCAGAGCACATGGGATGACCCCTAGTTTGATTCGTGTTTCTATGTTGAATCATGATTACTGTTATACTTTTTCTTTTTTGTTGTTTTTTCTCTTTAATTGGCTGGTCATGCATATGTTTGTTTAGATTCTGCAACCGTGTAGATATCTATTTGTAAATGTCGACTCTCTTTAGCACGTACACATTACGTTGTAATTACTCTTTCATAACAAATTAAGTTAAATGTTTTTGAGCTTTTGATTTATAAGGGACCTTCAGTTTTGAATCTGACTTGGGGTTAGTATATTTGTTATTTTACTTTTTAAAGCTCATACAATTGAGAATGGCAATGGGGAATGTGTCACAGAGACAACACCCTATCCAAAGAGCAGAAAACATCCGAAGGCCACAGAAAATTCCGCACCCGGAGGCGTGCTTCAGCTGGCCCCTAAAACATAATTTATTATTATGTACTAGTTCAGTGATAATGAAAGTCATTAAAAACTCCGAAATATATAAATAAACTAAACTTTTAAATCGTACAAGACGATTAAAGGCCAGAGACTTCTGACTTGGGATAAGAAGCCAGGTCGTCATCATATGAATATCTAGCACAATCCCCCCTGTTAGTGGTTAAGTATCATTACTTTTAATGAAAAAAAGACAAAGTTACCATAGGAACAGTCAAATTCATAGATAGAAAATAAACTGAAAACGCCATGGCTAATATTATAAACAGAATTTTTTTTATTAAATATCAATTTCAACACTAGAAAATATAATATTCTAGAAAAAATAAATAGTGTGAGGTATATGAACTGCAGTAATAAAAAGGAAAAATAATTCATCATTTTATTTATTGTCAATACACAGTACTGTCTTAAATTTGTCATCCCCTATATCTGTAACTTCCACCACTCTTAGGATAACCGTGATATTTACCACCATGACCACTGTGCTGTAAAAATAAGTGAAATACATTTGAAGAAATCTTAGTTGTAGTTAATGTATTGTTGATGCTGCTTTGTTGTGTATGATAATATGGTGTGAGATCTGATGATAATACCACTGAACTAGTCAATACAAGATTTTTGTCTGTTTTTTTAAAGAAATGATTCTTCTTTATATATGTGTATTGTTATAAAATAAAAATAAACTTTAAAGAGGCGAACTTTTTGTATAAAACAGTGATTCTTTTCTTCTGATTCAAATACGTTCAAAGAGATAAGATTACCCTGTCTACACATACATGAAAGATTTTTGAGATTCCAGTTGAATTTGGTTGAATATTTTTGGGTCATAATAATTGTTTCCAAAAATCTAATTTACCCCTTATAATTATATTGATATGACTATTATTCGTGTGTTTCTCTGTCCTATATGCTCTCCGATTTATTTGTATGTATGTGTATTGTAGTGCTATCATGTAATGTTGTCATTTTAATGTTATATTTAACATTGCCATAAAAGCGTGAGGTTTGGCATGCCACAAAACCAGGTTCAACCCACCTTTCTTTTTTTTCATTAAAATGTCCTGTAACAAGTCAAGAATTTGGAAATTGTTATATTTATAGTTTGTTCTGTGAATGTTACATTTTAATGTTGTGTTTCTGGTGTCTCGTAGTCTTTGATGTGTTTCCCTCAGTTTTAGTTATCAATTTATGAATTTCGAACAGCTGTGTACTACTGTTGTCTTTATTTACTGGTCATTGTTAAACAATCTGATTGGATGTCGTTTTTTTCATTTTAACATGTATACCTTATACTTTTTTCCCGTGTGTAACATGTCAAAGCGGGATATGTTATTTATGTTTATGTTTGAATGGACAGGAATGGCAACTCGGAAGTTAGATTGAATTATTTTAGAAATAGTCAAAATGTCTTTGTAGTTGATAAACGCTTATTGAAGATTTGATGTCTCTCTTCCAAAGAAATATATAATTTATATACATGTACTAATTTATTTACCATATCAAGATAATACAAAATAAATGATATTTTACTTATTGTGGCATGACATGATAGGGTTATTGCATAAATATTGGGGAATATTGTCCCGAGTAGAATTTTATATTGCACGAGCTTGCGAGTGCAATATTTGTTCTACGAGGGACAATATTCCCGAATATTCATGCAATAACCCTTTTATTGTATAGCAATATAATATTTGAAAGTAAAAATTGAATTAAACTAAGATTTTGTTGTTGATGACGTCATAACTGTTGAAGATTTATTGCAATAGTGCAATATTAGAATTTATTGCACGCTTACTTTTGGTTACTTTCTGTGGAAAATATTATATTGCTATGCAATAAATAAAGTTACTTATCTGAATTAGATATTTATACAATTTGTTCTCAGTTTTCCCCTATTTGAAAAAAAAACAGGCTGCCTACTACGCACTGTATTGTCTATGTAAAGCTGTCTCATTCAGGGGTACTATACATGATATCAATACGCACTTATAAACAGATGAAATAATCGATTTCGATTAAAATATGTTTATATCAATTAATAAACAGAAAGTCGAAATATTTTATGAATATTTTCAAAATCAAAAAATTAAGGATAACAAACGTATATGCTTTTTTATATACTATAAAAAGATGCATTCCGACTGATGAGTCGAATGCAGTTTTCGTTAATCATAAGATAAGTAAATCAGCTTCAAACTTACCCCTCCTCCAGAATGTCCTCCACTAGAATGACTTCCTTTATACCCTCTATGACTCTTCCTATATCTTTCAGAGGCAGCTGTAATTATCATAATATTGATAAATGAATATATGTCTATCATCTAAGTTGATACATACAAAAGATATAAACATAAATAGAGATACAAAAAGAGAGCTTACTCGTTTCTAGGTCTGTTAAATATCATAGTATAGGTTATAAATACGAAAAAGCTAAACGTTAATCATCGTTAGTATCTGTATAAGATTTTTTTGTGGATCGAATCACATGAATCAGTTAATTAATTGGATTACCTTTGTTTCACTTTCAATGATGACATTCATTCCTTAAAATAACCCTAACACGCACAATTCATGTGTTATCCATCTCTAGCTAAGGGCTTAGATTGAAGTGTACATACATACGGATTCAATGAGGTTGAATTAGTCAATTGCAAGTGAATAATCCATCATTATAGTTTCTAAGCTTAATTTGACCAAATTTAACCACAATGGCAAAAAGCGAATTATCATTTCACTATTTCACGTTCATTAATGATTGAACAAAAAACATCATATTTTAGATCTTTTTATACATACATAGCTAGGGCTCCTTTAAAAAACACATTTAATCCAAATTTTATTGATAAGATGTTTTGAGAACATACTTGTCTGTGTTTTAGAATTAATGTTAACAATGAGAAAGAGACAATATAGTTACAATGCTTGAGTAAATTAACATGTCAAAAACTCACAAAACAATTCAAATCCATGTATCTGCAAGCATTGTTTACTTACCGACTGGCATTGTAACGAATGCCACCATTAACAGAGCAACAAGGACTATGATTCCGAATAACTTCATGTCTGATTGAATATCTTGATCAGAAAACTTCGCTTTGACGATTATTAGGATGCTGACGATTAGCATGATTCAGTTCTAGTATTTATATCCATTTTGAAAGAAACAGCTGGTTTATACATATAAGTCATAACATGACTTTATATTGGTTTAACATGTGTTATAATATTTGCTCAAAATGTCAAAAACCAAAAGCAAATGAAACCCTGCACTATCAAATGTAAAAGAATTAACATATAACATTGATTAAAATTGATGAAATTGCTGCTTATTGCGTGTTGAAAAATTAATCTGCTTATGTATACAAAAAAAATGTGCAACCAATTAATTTAAACCTATCGTATTTTAGAATAATTTTTTTATTGTATGTATGTATTATTTCTTTCATTATTTACTCTAAATATCAGTAACCCAATCTTAAAATTTGGCTTAGCAAATATATGCTCTGCCTCGACAGGATTAGAACTCAAGCTATTTGGATATCGTTAAAACATCTTCAGACTGAACTTAACTATTCAGGTATTGACTTTCCTCATAAGTAGAATCAAGATTTGTAGCACCGTTCATGATATATTAGGCATGTACATGTAGATGACAATTTTATTTTATTCACCAAATGTTTTTTTCTCATCATTAAAAGACTCAATATTTTAGAGAATTTGTCGAATTGGTTTGTGGTTGATATGAGTCATGCCAATGTTTTTTAATACAAAACCTTAGAGTATGAAGTGACGAAGGAATTAAAAAAAAAACATAACTGATAGACTACTATTTATGAAAATTTAAAAGTAAAAGAGATACACAAGAGACATTATAATATATTTGTTGTTCAAAAGCAATAACATGAATAATGCCGGTGAATATTGAAAGCTGTCTGGTGTGCATGTTATTATGCACTTGTTTATTACCCTTTCATTTAAATTGCATATTAAATGATTCTATATTCAAAATACCCGATGTATTATCAACGTATGTAGCGAAACCATAGTACACCAGAAACATATTATAGTTGGCGATTTAAGTATGATTTATATCATTTTTTTGTGTTAATTGACCTTATAATTCTAGGAAAAAAGAATTTTTATAATGTTAAATCTACACTATCCTTCATATTCGGAAACATAGTTCCAAGGAGGTACTAAGATGGACAAATGATAACCACGCTATTAATTTTTAGGGAAGAAGTCATACTTTGACTATTTCAACCTTATCAAAATATAAAGGAATGTGTGTTTGCACATTTTAAAATTATTTCAATCTGAGTAGTAAATACTCTCAAGAATGATATCTGCATGAATGTGACTCAATGTGCCAATAGACTAATTTAAGTTGTTATCTTTAAAACTCAATAATCCTCCCCTAACCGTTGACAGTGGTGTTACAGTACAACAGTAGAAAACAATGGAAAAAGAAACAAGTCACAGATCGGTTGGAATTAGAAAAGATTAAACAGAGGAACCGGTCTTTCAAACATTTCCCAAGGATTTACCAGGAGATGAAGAAAAAAATAATAATGATTAAACACGTTCTTTGAGTTTTTTTATTTTCCTTTCTTTTTTGAGTGTTGTAAGTTCTACTGGTAATGGTGATTTCAGCTTTTAATGGTGTTGGGTTTCATTGTTTACCTTTCTAAAAGACTCAGCAGAAAAAGCTCCAAGTGCGATAACCTCATTATACGGTTCCCTGCTTGACCCTCTACAGACCATACAATGTGAATAAAATACATAGGAGATACGGACTTCGGTCTAACCCACTATGTGTGTACTACCCTTCTTCTATGAATCCGTAGGGTGTCAGTAGCGAACAATTTTACCTATATTGTCAGTCAGTTTAAAGAACTACCTATACATTTAGGACATATACGCATTACCAAATTCGACTAAAATTTACAGTTACAAGCATGTGTTGCAGAATCTAAATATTGCCAACTTGAACTCGTCATATAAATGTTACAAATATATTGTCAATCAAGCATCTTAAAGCAAGTGATTCTCAAAACATTTAACTTGTTGAAAGACGGTTACATCAATTATATCGGGGTAGGGCAGTAATCAGTTTACAACATTGACATATATAGATAATCACGAAACAAACAAAATATACAATAACATTAGTTTCTTTCAAAACTTAAGCAGTTCTCTCAACAATAATTGTTATTGCTCATCACACTTACAAATCTGGTATCAACATCATAAGATATTTTCAAATGAAAATAAAAATGGATATTTTGGAACTTCATGATTAGCTTTTAATTACATAAAAAAATATGAAAACATATTTCAAAAGGGGAAGTCTAAAAAAACTCCATCAATCATCGGAACAAAAACACAACTGTAAACCAAAACTTAATATCATCTATGAAATAATAAGGATGTGACTTTAATTAATTTAAATCGTGTCCACCGCTCAACAGTAACATTTATTATGATGTTAGAAACACATTTAAATCGTTCAAGGTTGGTTAACATATTTATATTTACATAATTATGTAAAATGTGTCATTTCATAACTAGTTCGTCATGTTTCATATAATCAGTCATTGAAGAAAATAAGGTAAATCTATGTAATGTTGTGTAAGTAGACTGATCTCATGTTGTATCCTTAATGCACTAGGCCAGCTGGTTATATGCATAGTGTATACTATCACAAAACGTCCGAAGGTGTGTTTCTATATTTCTCAACTCAAAACAGTTAATTTTTAATATTTAAAGTGCGAGATTTGCCAAGCTTTTTAAATAATTAAACTTTAACTGTTGGGAGTGGGGAGATATAGTGGTAGAATATGTTTCTATAACGATTTTAATCATTCCTTTTCAATGATTTGCAAAAAGTTTTGCTCTCTTTATGGGACGTCACAAGGCATGTCGTCTTTTTTCATGACTTCACAATAGGAAATTCAGAGGAAACCAAGAAAATGTGACGTCATAATTAAAATTTCGACCAATCATATGCCGATTACATATATTTCACTAGTGAAGAGAAATATTTGTCTAGCACCGATTAAGAATTGTGGTAATAGCCCGGAAATTAGAGGAAATTGTAGAAAAGTATGAACATGACACCAAGTTTTGTAAACAAATATGAAGTTAAACAAACTCATAGTTTTTGTTGTTCTGTTGATAATGGAAATGGGGATTGTGTCAAAGAGACAACACTCCGACTTAAGAGCTGAAACAGCTTAAGGTCAACAATGTGTCTTCAATACAGCGAAAAGCACACGCTACCTGAGGCGTGCTACAGCTAGCACCTTAACAAAAATGTGTACTAGTTCAGTGATAATGGACGTCATACCAAAATATGTAAATGAATCAAATCAAAAAACATACAGGACTACCAAAGGCCAGAGTTTCTTGACTTGGGACAGGCACAAAAATGCGAAAAAAATGACATATCAACCCTTACCTTATACCTCTAACCAGTATAGTAAAACAAACACATAGCAATACGCACAGTAAAATTCTGTTGAAAAGAGTCCAATGTCAAAATAGGTAACAAAGAAACTAAACAATATGACAATGATACATACATTAACAAAATACTACAAGTTACTGACATGCAAGTTCAAGACCTCAATTAAACTGACATGCCAGCTCCAGATCTCAATTAAACTGATTGAAGGATTATGTCTTCATCAAATGAATAACAAGCACAATCACCCCAGATAAGGTTTTAGTATCAATCAATCATAAACAATATGAGAAGAACACACCTGTCCTAAGTCAGAAATCTGATGTACAGTAGTTGCATGTCATTTGTTTATGTAATTTATACGTGTTTCTCGTTTCTCTTTTTTATATAGATTTTTGAATGGTTTTACATATGTTACACTAGCAATTTTTATAGCGTATTGTTCGGTGTGAACCAAGGCTCCGTGTTGAAGGCCGTACATTGACCTATAATGGTTTACTTTTATAAATTGTTATTTAGATGGAGAGTTGTCACATTGGTACTCACATCACATCTTCCGATATCTATAACCCGTATTATGTCAACAACTGGTTTTAGAATAAATGTGTTAATTTCAATGTTCCTATAAGTGAATCAATGTTTAAGCCAATGTGTGCCATCTTTAATGACATGACAACAGTATTGTAACTACATCTCGTCTTAATTCATATGTTAAAAGGTTTTGTTAGCTTTGTAGGTGAACCCCGACATTTTGTGCTTTGTAAAGAATATTACCACAAAAGACTGGTTGTGAAATACGTCACGTATAAGATGTTTTCGTGTTTATTTATATTTACGAATGATGTCCTTGTACCGATGATAAAATTTACTAAATGTTTTGACTTATCCATGATATCAAAAATCCTGGTGTAATATTTTTTCTGTAAAACATTATTTCGAAAACATTATTTCGCCAAAATCTAATACGTTGTTACATACAAAAGCTAATTGTACCAGTTGAGATATACAAATACCATAAGATGGTGACAATATAGACAAAGTAACTCATAACAAAACAGAAACAGGTCCGCAGAAGTGATGTACAGTTAGTTCCTAACAAGCATACTAGCATACTATAAAAGTACCCCAAAATGACAAATATGAAAAAAAATAACCCAAGAAAAACGAAAGGCCTTATTTGTGTACAAGGCAATAACAGAAAACACAAAGGATTTAAATACTCATCAGGTAGAGGATAAACGAATTGTGGGAAGAACATTTAGTGGCTGAAGCATAACTTAAAAGTACAAATGTCAATCTGAATAAAAAAAAATAAAGAAAGGTTTGATTATTTAATTTTAATATATCATGATGTTTTCAAAAAGATCCTTTGATAAAAAGAAAGAGTTTCAGTTCCAAAGGCTACTAACTTGGCAAAAATGCGGCGGGGTTAAATATGTTTTTTGAGATCTCAACCCTCCTCCTATTCCTCTAGCCAATGAAGAAAAAAGAAGAGCAGAGCAGTACGCACAGTAATACTCAGTTTAAGAGAAGTCGGAGTCCGATATCAGAATAGGTAACAAAAGAAAATCAACAAAATGACAATAATACATAAATAAGACAAGACTACAAGCAGTTACTGACACGCCAACTCCAGACCTCAATAGCATGTTTATTTTTGTGCTTTCACGTCCAGATCACACCGAATTTGAAAAAAAAAGCTCAAGCGAGCACGGCGTGAAGACTGTTTGTAATGTTTATAGTGATTCATACCTTGGGTTCATGTTTTTCAAACTATATTTATGCATTATGCTGATAGTTTTTATAAGTTTTTCAGTTTCTCTTCCATAAGAGTTTATTGTCCAATTAGAAACTTTTTTCTCGGTGCTATACAGGAGCTCATAGAACTTATGGAATAACTTATGAAATAAATAACTTACATGGAACACTGATGATTAAAACATTTCTCAGTGGTACTGGTTTTTAGTATTTCTTTTTTTCTTCTTCAAAAGGTGCAAGTCAAGTTATGTCTCTGTGTGATCAAACTTATCAACGTCGGTTCAAACATTATGACGTCGCTGATATGTCTAGGTCAAAGTTAATTTGACGTCACAAAGCCGTGATATGGAATTTCATTTAAAGCTGGGCAAAGCCATAGACAGTGTGACGACCGATAAGTGAAGCTTGATATAAAAACTTCGCTTTGGTGTTTTTTTTTTGTATGGTGACGATGAGCATGCTTCTATACTAAATTAAATATAAAATGTGATTGAACCAGTTAATTGGTACATATTGATAACAGAGATTTCATATTGATTCAGCATGTTTCAAAAACAGTGTTTTATAAATGTCTAAAACCGAAATCGAGGGAAACCTTATAATATGTATTGTAAAAAAAATTGCATATTGCATGTTTGTAATTGTGTTAACTCAAGATAACTGCTGTTGTCGTGTTTCAGAATTAATTGGATTTTGTATTCATACAAAAATGTGCTACCAGAACTTTTTACACAAGACCATTTTTTTCCGATAAGACTTCGGAGGAAACGATCAATATCACGGAATCAAGAATTATGTACCATTTTGTAGTTTCAATGCTAAACATTTTATAGAAAATTCACAGCTTTTCCTCTTGTACTCTTACATGTGACCATTCTGTGCTTGATAGATATAGAATAATTGCATGCAGGGATACAAATGATGTCCTTATGACAAGTTTAAAGATGTAAATATTGGTTAGAACAAATATAGATATGAACCAATTCAAGTACGCATTCTAGGATGCATTCGACTTTAGTGACTCAGCATGAGTGTTTTTTGTTTTTGTTTTGGAATGTAAAGGTTGGTTAGGACTTTTATCAATAACAAACGCTAGCACATCAAGGAAAAACAATTAATCCGTCTTTAAAATTTATAAAGAAAATCTCTGTGCAAAAGTCTGTTGATTTTCTTTAAAAAATCTTTACTATTTGAGCCTCATTGTCCCAATTTTTCAATTTATTGCAACGAAACAATTAAAAATTGAACAGAGATTTCCCTTGGCAAATGTACAAAATGGCACAACTCTTCTTATTCAATTCTAACTCAGGAATAGATTACCTAAGCTGTAATTGGCATAACGTTTTGGAATTTTTGGTCCTCAATGCTCCTCAACTTCGTACTTTATTTTGCCTTTTAAACCTTTTTCATTCGAGCATCACTGATGAGTCTTTTGAAGACGAAACGTGCGTCTGGCGCAAATACAAAATTCAATCATGGTATATTTGATGAGTTTATTCACTATCTTTGCTTTTTTTATTGTGTAACTTTGACATTTTCGTAACAAACATGTCGACAGGAGGGGTTATAGACATTTAAAGACGACAAAATTTCCTTTATTACCAAGTATAACACCAAAAACATATATGCACATTAACATATTTATTAAGAAAAAACATAAGCTAGGACAAGAAATATAATAAATTGCTCAATAGCATACACTCATTCGAAATAATTCAATAATTAACAAATATACAAAGAAGCAAAAAAATAAAAATTCCAAACTCAACGTAAAAATTCAAAATTGAAAATTCCTAACCAATTGCAAATTTTAAAGGTCAAACATGGCAAACTTATGAATATCCCTGAGTTGAAACAGGCATTGTCTTATGTACTAAATGATAGATTTTTATAGGTTAACAATTTGTGTTAAAGATGCAAGATATAAAATAACTGGTCGATGTTGAAATATCATAAAGAATGTTTTGTTTGTTAAGCATACGAGGTTAATACAATCTATCTTAAACTTTTTTATTCAATCAAAACCTTATAGTTTCGAATTTTTATCCAAATATCAAAAATAATCATAACATGAGAATTATTTCCACAACTTTACCGCCAACTATTTGTGATGTAGCTTAATGTATCAAAACAAAAAAAGACCAAGACCCTTGACAAATATTTGAATTGAATATTTTGCAGTGCTGTTGAAAAAAAAATGATATTTCCCAGTGTAGGTAAAATTATAAAAGCTTTTCAATTTCACATAGTATCATAGAAATTGTTTGTATTCAAAATATGCAACGAATGATTGTCGAAAAATAATGTTTATCCAACTCTTAAACCAATGCATGTATATATCATAAACTTAGTCTTCTATGCACGATTTTATCATTTCCTAATCAAACATAATATAATCGTATTTTTTGGGGTCTGTTTTTAGATGAAAAATGGCAGCTAAATCATTACCGTGTTTTGAAGCCGTAGTTAACCGATGTCACCGTTTATAGTAAACAATCAACAAAGAAGCATGGCTATTAAGAACGTGTTTAACATACACAATCAGATAAAAGTTTATTTAAATGACAGATACTTACGTATTGCTATCACTGGATTTTAAGGAGAAGGGTCACGTTAAGGTCACTTGCATACGGAAAATATTTCGGCGAATCGCTTCCCAGAAGCAAGCAAAAAGTTAACTTCCTCTAAATGTAAACATATAAAAGAATTTTCTTCAGAAAAAAAGTATTTGTACATAAGTTTTATATGGAAAACTATCCATTTAGTTTTAAAAAAACATTTGCATATTTTCTTTTTAATTTGCGGTTTCATATGACTTTAACATATAATGAAGTATTATATACAACTTCAAAATTGAAAACAATGATTAAACAATTGAGGTTACGGAAACAGCATAATTTAAAATATCAACATTATACCTCTAAATACTAGGACACAGTATTATAGAAAATTCACGACAATTTTAAAGATACTTAAATTATTATTCGACTTCTCCGATATTCTATCCATCAAACATTAACGTAGCAAACAAGATCGCATTTCCCGTCAAATGTTTTAATGTTCACACTATACGGACTTCATATGCAGGAGTGTGCTCCAAACGCAGAAACTGCTCTACCAAAGTTATTTGGATAATATATATTATTTATGTTATTTTCAAAAACAATTCTAATGGATTTTGTTAGAAAGACGTTGTTCGATAGCATTCTTCATTATTATAAAATCTACATATGCTTTTCCGTTGGAAGATTTGTTTTTCATTGTTTGAAGGAAAATCTAGACGACACGAATATATAAGTTTAATCTGCGTTTAAACTTTAAATGTTATGATGCATCATTTCAGTTACATATTACATGATCATCTTAATAAGCTACAGTTAGGTATTGTCTCTCATAAGTACGCGTGAACTTTGCATCAATGATGATAGTCCTATTAAAAATTTGGATACTATCTTGATATTAACACGGAAAGATAACTTTGGAATTCGTTTTACAATATGATGATACAGCTAACTAACCATTCCCCAGCAGTAACATACCCTACAATGCATCATATAATGATGTTGACATATTCATTTAAACTACGATGCGAGCATGCATATTCACATTATGCAAGGTTCCTTAAGAGGGTTATACTCTTGATGTAAAACCGTGTTCGGCAAATATTTGAAAAAATGAAGTAGCACAAGGCTCTTACCATGTCTGCGTACTCGATCTAGCTTTGTGTAGTTCTTTAAAGCTTTCGTATATTTCCTAATTGGATTTATAAGATTCGGACATTGTGATTTACAATTGTCCCTTTACTACCAAAAGTATAGTCGATTCATTATTATTAGTTGGAAACCATTTTTTGTGAACTTTGTGGACACAGTAAGGACGGAATCATAGTCTAACGAATTTCAAATTTCTACAGGAATCAAATCTCCACGAAAATGCAAGTTTTCCTCAACTACAAAAACTTTTATCTTAGAAAGTAAAGGAATCTACAGTACATCACTAAATATCTGAAAAATAAAAATCAAAAATCAAAAATCAAATGAGATCCTTATCAAAGACTGTTTTCTGTCTAAAAACACCCAAGGCAAGCAGTCTTCTTCTTGAAACATTGACTGTAGAATTTCCATCCGGCTTCAATGTGATGTGGTATGTCTGTCACGAAATCGGATCCAAAGGAGAGTAGTTCACATCTGAAAATAAATATAAAATGACTGCTGAAATAATGAATACACATATTATTTGATTTTGGTGAAAAGTAAAATAACAAAACGTAAACGAACTCCAAGGAAAATTGGAATCAGAAAGTACGTTATCAAATAGCTAAATAAAACCTTAAACAAATGGAGAAAAACTGTCACATTTCTGACTTGATGCTTGAATTTCCAAATGTAGTTAATGGTGGATAAATCTTTGTTATGAAGCCAGCTACATTTCTCACTTGTATGATAGTCGCATAGATTTCCATTAAATTGACAACAACGAGTAAGCATTATGTAAATTTATTAGCTTATTATGCAATAACTATGGTAATTGCATACTAAATCTACAAACGCATGCTCACATAACATTCAACAAGTCTTAAGCTATCATACTAAGACAATAGCTTTATAGTTAATTATAATATAAACGTGTATTATCCCTTGTAATATTTTTCTTAAAATCCCTAACAGAATTTATGTTTGGCAGTGAGAACGGACCATGTCTTTCGAAAGTTTCCAGGACATGATTTTAAGTAATATATAAGTGAAGTTGGAGTATTTAATTGATTGTATTGTCTGATTATTTTAATGCATTTCAATTTGTACAAAAATGGAAGGAAAAGTTAGTTGATTTTTTTAAGACGAACCTGGTAATGGCAGTGTTGAAATTGAACCCAATACAAGTCCTTGACATAACACAGCTCATTGCACACTTTAATGTTGAACATGTCATGTCGTCGACTACAACCATATCAGACCTGGTATTATCCATAGTACAGCTGTCAAAAGATCCAGTTAATTTGTCTGAAACTATATAAAATGTGTTTAATACTTTTATACGAAAGCTTTATTTAAAACCCTATAGCATATGGAGAGATTTTATTTTCGAACGTGAATGATGACTTTCAATTAGGGTGCTGTCTGGCTAATCATAAATTATTTTTAAACAAACATAAATGCTAAGTTTTGCATGCGAAGATTCGTATTGCATCATAAAAATATCGCACCTGATCAAGCGCATGTGCGTTAAATAAACAATGTAACTGGTATGTCTTTTCAAAGTTCTGATGTTGATATTTATCCAAGCCATTAGCTACAATATGAAATTGAGAATGGAAATGAGAAATCTGTCAGTAGTTTTTGACACTAACTTGTGTTGGCTTCGTGCCTTTTATGTTCTTTCTATCTATTGGTAATACGTAATATTTGGTATGTTTTTTTCCCACTTATTAGAATTGGAAAAAAAACGTGTTCGTTTTGAATTGGAGATACGTGTACTAAAATATGGTACTGCAAACAGATATCAAGTCCATTGGAACATTAACGATTTGTTACAATCTAAAAATAATTTGAATAAAAAAATAGATCAGCACAAAAACAGGTTTACCTCCTCATCTCCTCCTAAAAACAATACTCAACGTTGACCTTTGTATTTAGTTCAATTACTGACTCTTTTTTTAGCACATACATACATGAATTTTACCTTTTGTTGCTTTTGGTGCGAAAAAAAAAATAAAAATAAATAAAAACAAACTGTATATTGCTTCTACTTGAAAATGCATTGAGTAAACATGTAAAAAAAACACAGGATGAAATAATTCAAAAGAACAATGTACATAAAAAATGCACAGACTTTAGAAAAAAAATGTACGTAATAATTACTATATACCTTTTTCATGATTAAAGTCATATGAAACGAGTGACGGTGAAAACATGATTTTCCAATTATTGTACTAATGCATGTAACGTGACGGTACCCAAATTGCACCTATTTTGACAGTTTTTTCAACTAAGTTTTTTTATGATCAAGACAAAAATTTTCATTTTGTGTTTATTTTGTAGCCGTATCCTTCTTTATTATAAAGGTACACCAATTTGATTTTCAATCCATAAGGAATCATAAAAAAATTGGTCTGAACTTACCTCCAAACCATTCCAGATTCTGTAATGAGGAGTACCCAAATTGCATCCATGCTTAAATTCGCATCGTCAAAAGTCGAATAACAGAGCTTTTGTTTATTTTTTTCAAATATTTTGAACAATTGGATATTTGTCCATGCTTACTCTTCATTTTTTACGAAATGGATATCTGAAACGTATTGTATTTGTTAATTTTAAAAAGATGACGTTTTGATGACGTCGCATGGCGACGTTTCAGTACATTTTGCTTTTTCAGTAAACACTTCATCTGTTGATAAATATTGTAAACGTTTTGTGTATATCTAAATATTTTTACCTATGTTGAAAGACGTGCATAGTTTCAAATCATAAAAATACCATATTTTTAGTCTCTAGGAAATCTTGTTAGATTTTCGCTGCTATTTTTGATAAATAGGTGCAATTTGGGTACTCGGTGCAATTTGGGTACCGTTACGTTATATATCATAAAACTAGTCTTCTGTGCACGATTTTATCATTTTTGTATAATCGTAAATTTTCTCTCTCTCTCTGTCTGTTATGAAATGAAAATATGGCAGTTCATCAATTATCGTGTTTTGAAGCCGTAGTTTATCGATTGTCACCTTACAGTAAACAATCAACAAAGAGCACGGATCTTGAGCACGTGTATAACATGTACAATAAGATAATAGTTTATTTCAGTGACAGATCCATGCGTATTTCGATCACCGGATTTTTACGAGAAGGGTCATGATAAGGTCACTTTGAATACGGAAAATATGTCGGCGAATCCCTTACTGCAAGCAATTAAAAAGAGTAAACTTCTTCTAAATGTGGACAAATTAAAGAATTTTCTTCAGAAAAAAGTATATGAACATAAGTTTAATAATGACAACTATCCATTTTGTTATAAAAATCATATGCATAACTTTTTTCCGTTTTGAGGTTTCATATGACTTTAAACAATATTTACTCATCGTACATTTCATTTCGTACTATATGCACACAATAGCAATGTTTATACCCCAAAGGTGTATTTGGAATACGAAATGGATACCTTTGTCTTCTTCCTACCGGAAGTAAAACCCTTGCCAAAGTGGCCCGTCTGACTAGCTGTATGGGATATACATGGAAACAGCAATGCACTGTCAGGATTTAGACATTAGATTCAATGCCTCGTGTAAAGTAAGTGTCACACTCTCTGCACGTTAGGAATCCATACGCATTTGGGAACCGTAGGTGTCAAAAATGATATTTTTTATTCACTATACCCTCGTATTAAAATTTTAGTCCACACGTCCACACGTCCCAATTTTCACTCTATTACATGACCTGATTTATGTATTTTTTTTTGACAATGATTTCGTCCTGAATATGCAAGAAATATCTGCTAATAGACGTAAATCAACCAACAATCATTCAGTTATTAAAATTGTAAAAACAACATTATTTTGTGATATGTAAAAATGTATTAAAACTGTTTTTTTAGAAGAAATTATGAGACATAATCTTGAAAAATGAAACAAATGTGCAATATGATTTGGTTTCCATTTATTGAGCAGACATAGCTTAAAGATATGTATACTAGATTGATGCAGTTGTAATTGGAGAAAACAATAATAAAAGTGGATGTGGACAGAACCGTTATTAATTGTAAAGTGAAACATACGTAAACGTTTCTTGGAAAAAGACCAGATTTATTAATTTTATGAATTCAGAATAAATACAAATTAAATGCAAATCAAATGCAAATTTCAAAATTACCTTCAAAATGTATTTCTCCAATTCCCTAATCTACCATAGTCTGTTAATACTCCAATAGCTTTCACTTCAAAATGAGGTGAATTTGTCAAATATCCCAACACGTTTTCACCAACGACAATTCCAGTCCCTAATTTAATTTCTCCCTCTGCCCAACTAATCCAGAATGGTAGATACACTGTGCAGTCATATATATTAGGGGTCAGAAAATTAACATAATTCCTGCTTTCAGGATCTAACGAATCGTCAGAGCGATAGATAATGTACGTGCTATAATCTTTATTTCCAATATCAAACTCATACAGCGGTTTTGCGGAGTTTCTGACATCAGAACTTGACAGAAGGACATGTGCTCGACCACATCGCTTTAATTCGAACACTAACGATGTTATTCCACTAAGTTCCAGGTTATACTTATTTACGTCAATAGTGTAGTCCATGACATCAGCTGTACCCCATGACCCTACCTGATCGTTGACCTTGGTCGTTACAATGGTTGTTATATATACACCTTCAATATATAAACATATTCAATCAGGTATTAATCTTCTATATATAAATATGGTTCTACTATCACTACAAACCATTCAAAGTCTGAAATGGCCTATATCTGTATTCGACTATATTTTACTCGACCAGTCTGAATTGTTTAAATTTTACTCGAAATTACTCAACCCTAGACTTAACCGTACTTAACATTATTATTTGTACTGTGTTCTTATCTTTGCCATTGGAAATAGTCTGAACTATTACTCGACCAGTCTGAAAAAGTCTTAATCCATTCTCGACCTGTACTCACCCTATTTTATCAATCTTAACCATACTCGTCTGAAGGTTTGAACAATAGTTGACCAGTCTGAACCATACTGTCAAACTAGTCTTGACTTTTTATTTTAATTCTAAATGTTAAAATAAATAATTTTCTAACTGATATGACAACATCGATAATTATAGATTTATCAAATACAGATCGTTAAGTCAAGTTATTTTAAATATTAATTTTAAAATTTTAACTTTAACATTTTCGATATTTGTTAACTTTTTTTCATCTTTTACCTAAAAAAACATACATATACTGTATGCCTTATTAATGTGCTAATTATTTGGCATGTTTTGTTTTAAACTAAATTTTCCTACGTTCCTTAATACAATTACATAGGTTTCATGGTTACATACAATAGTTATATTATTTTCTTTTTAATAAGGTATTAACCGCCAACAAAATCATCTAAATTGTTTTACCTTATACAAGAAAGTAGCCATTATTATAATTTGGGATATATAACATGTACTTTTGTAATATATTTCATCAACGGATTAAACATTTAAAGAGATTAATAAAATTGTTCTTCTGATTAGTGGTGAAATATAAATTAATACCTCCTGCATAGGTCAAACGCATTAAAAAGATCTCCCCTGGTCAGAGAGTATAAAATTATAAATAACATTCATTCAAAATTCATCCTGTTTAACTTTTATAGCAAGCACTTTTGAATTCACTATATAGGTTATACACGAGTTTAAGAAAAAACAGGGCTTTCTTTTCACCTGTAAATACACAAAAAAGTCATGTACTTATGGACCTAAACAGTATTAAAGTGCTTCTTGTATGCCATGTCTTTAATTTTAACATAACTTGTTTAAATTCAATTGCAATATATTTTTACTGTAACTTTCGGACATATTTCCTATTTCTAAAAGTTACGAAGGATTGCTATATAAGTTCTATTATCATAATTATATCAAACGCTTGGTTAAACAAAACAAAGTTTACATTTTTTTAAATTTATTGAGTTGCTTTTGATGTGTATTGTTATTTGATTTTGCCATGTGATTATGGACTTTCCGATTAGATTTTCCTCTGAGTTAAGTATTTTTGTGATTTTACTTTTGATACTATTTTATTTTAATATGAAAAATTTTCACTGCATTATTAACTAAACTTAACTGACATCATAAATCTATACTTGACTTAAGTTAATGGTGAAACTTGTCCAATAATTATAAAATATATCTAAAACATACAAATTTGTTAAATAACATAGGAAATATTAGTCACAATTCTGTTTTGAGATTATTTGATCAGCTTCTTTTGTTTCTATTTGAAATGGTGATGTATAGACATTAACTGTTTAAGTGTCTTTAAATATAAACTGTATTTGTACGAGGCTAAGAAACCGGTGTAATCGAGTTTTAGCGAGCTATTACTATTGTTTCGAGCCGAGTAGAAATACAGCTGAAATTTAAAGACACTAAAAAGTTATTGTCTTTATCCTGTAATTAATTCTCTATATTGTTTGTGTTTTGAAAGACACAAAAAAATCACATTTTTTCAATTATTTTCGATTTGAAATCCCCTGAGGCCCGCGTAGTAATATTATACTCACACATTCAGCTGAAGACGGGTTCGCAAAAAATAGAAGCTCGAGTGGTCAACAATAATACATCGCTCAAGGTGAATAATTATCCATTTTAACATTAAAACTAATTTCAACAGTAAAAACAAAAAACAAAACACTGTCCAATTTGAAACAGAAGTGTACAAGTTTTCCTACGCTTCAGACTTGAAATTTACTAAACATGCATGCTAAACTTGACATAGTTAATGTTGTTATACAATTATGCACATTCAAGTTTTGAAATCGATAATTGTCATCGCAGAAAAGGACTGCTGTTCATGTGTGAATGTGATCAGAAAGTTCGTGTAATTCTTATTGCTTTAAATAAATGTTCGAAAACAAAAAGAACGTACAAAAGTAATCGTTAATGCGCATAAGGTCAAACAATACGTCATTGTAATGCGACTGCAATACACGTTCTGAGGTCACACATGTTAATACAATACTCAGTCCGGTAGTGAGCGGAGCTTTAAAGCGATATATGTATAGTATACAGATATAGCCTAGCGATATCTATAGGGCTGTATCTGTATAGTAGGACGCCCAATTACAGGATAAATAAATGTTATTGTTGATGAATATAGTGTTGACGTTATATTAATATGTTCGTTGTGATTTTGTTTCAATGCTATATTGGATACATTTTTAATTTCAAATTGTTGTTCAATTTATAGCCAGGGAAAATAGCTGTAGTAAAAACAGTTCCTAAATTGATAAAATACAATAGATAGATACAAAACAAGTAGGTGCAGGTTAGTTAAGACTTAAAGGACATTACTGTCCCAGGTTAGGGGAGGGTTGGGATCCCGCTTACATGTTTAACCCAGCCACATAATTTATGTATGTGCCTGTCCCAAGTCAGGAGCCTGTAATTCAGTGGTTGTCGTTTGTTTATGTGTTACATATTTGTTTTTCGTTCATTTATTTTATATAAATAAGGCCTTTAGTTTTCTCGTTTGGATTGTTTTACATTGTCATTTCGGTTCGTTTATAGCTGACTATGCGGTATCGGCTTAGCTCATTGTTGAAGGCCGGATGATGACTTATAGTTGTTAATGTCGGTGTCATTTTGGTCTTTGGTGAACAGTTGTCTCATTGGCAATCATACCACATCTTCTTTTTTATATTAATGGAGTATGGTTTAGACTAGGTCAAGTATTGTTCAGACTATAGGTTGTGTATGGTTCAGACTAGGTCGATCATTGTTCAGTTTATGTCGAGAAATATTCAGACAAGTATGCAATGGTAAGGTACTGGTCCAGTAAAGGTCGAGTACAAGTTAAGACTGTTAAGTATAGTTCAGACTACAGTCGAGTTTATCAAGTAAGTTTGTAGTGTATGTGTTGTAACCACTAGCATAAAGACCAAAATAGACATTAAATGATTTAAACTTTTGTTCAGAACGATTATAATTAGTTTTATCAATAAATACGTTGGTAATGGGACCAGGAGCTCATTAAATGAATTCAATTGATTTAAGGAATGACTGTAATATTTTTTCTGTCTATGAAGAAATAACATAAAATATCTGGTGCACACTGAATAACGCGCGTAGCGGGTTATTTAACAGTGTGCACCACATTTTTTATTTTATTTCGAATAGACAGAAAAAATATTACAGTTATTTCTTATAATTTAATTCTAAATTTCATTTTAAACCGTAGAAAACCATGAAAAAACGTTAATGACGTGACGGTCACATGACTAAATTATGTCTATGGGCTCATAACAAATTAAAGTCAGCCAATCAGAAGACGCGTTACATCCAAAATTAAATTTATACTTAGATAGTTTTTTTTTGGTATTTAGAATGTTCGATCGAAATCTTTTATTTTGTGGATATTTTTCTAATTATTCCTTTGACTTATTATTTATTGTTACCCATTTAGTATAAAAATATTTAACTTTTCTAAAGCAAAATTTATGCCAAAAAAATTTCGGAGAATGTTAAGTTTATAATGCA
Organism: Mytilus edulis; assembly: GCA_019925275.1. NCBI lineage: Eukaryota > Metazoa > Mollusca > Bivalvia > Mytilida > Mytilidae > Mytilus > Mytilus edulis. Next base: position 49,410,726 of record CM034361.1, on the reverse strand, counting down.
AACACAACTGTTACAGAGGAAAATCAAATATTACAGACAATAATATCAAATATATAACTACAGACTCCTTTTTTACGAACGGTGCACAATAACAATGAATAATGTGGCGTAATTTAACATTTTGCATCGGAGCATCACCATCAATCTGATCTAGGACAGTTGTGTTGCAGCATAGTATTATACCAATTTCCAAACTCTGTTGAAAAGATCATAACTCTTCAGAGTAGCACAAGATTAAATTATCAAAAGGAAGGACAAACTACCGATCTTAGAATATCCGGTGTCACTAAAAGCTTTTTGAAAGCTTATTAACCAATCACATGAATCTTTTGTGCAATTTCAAAATTTATTGAGACAAGTTTGTTCTTTTGTGTGCTGTTACGCAAACGCTTACACAACCTTCCATTTTTCGTCATGTGCTTGTGATAAAAAGGAGCATGCAATCAATGTTTCAAGTTGTTTGCATTCTGTAATAATTTTATTTTGTATTAGAGCTTATCTTGACAAGGAGTTAATCTTTTAAAGTGTTTGACATTTTGTCATCTATAATTTGTGCATAGTGTTTTTAATAATCTGTAATATTCGTCAAAAATTTATACTTAGACCAGTAGGTGTACACATCTCGTCCAGTTATACATGGTGGATGTTTTCTCATTTAAGCATGTATACCATTCCACTTTTTCTTTATATCAATAAAACTAAGTATAGTGTTTAGAAGAATACAGAAGCAACATTCACGAAGAAACTTTAAATTCAAGGAAAAAAGAAGACATACAATATCCAAAGACAGATGCACATTCAGTCGCGAAAAATACTCATTACCACAAAGAAAATACAAAAACAAATTGAAATTGTTATTACATTATTTCTTATTATCCCTTGAATATTCACTAGTGCTCGTTGTTGTGTCACTTTCTGAGTTTGCTGGACTATTAGTTGTTACTATTTTAGAAATAAATTGTATAAGAATTGCTTATTATAATAAGTATTTATTTTTTTACCTGGCACCTGACCATGTTTAATGAAATTTAAATGCTAAATAAGTTTTTATAGCAAAACTCAACTTACCACCAGCCTTAAAAGTCAATACACAGAAAAGTAGAAATTTTAACAGATGACCTGTCTTGAGAACCATATTCACCATGTTCATAAGTCCCAGTAACTTGCTGTACATTTATGGCAACTTTATATCAAATTTTGTTCTTATATACTGGATATTCATTTATCATTGATCATTTTGACTAATTTTTTTTAACGAACTTCAGTCTCATATTTTTCTTTTGCATGCTTGTTATACTAAACTTAAAATATTCATAGTAATGTGTTACATTTGAAACCAGTGACTTGATGATGACATTAGAAAGGATGACACTTGATCCGTGTAGAATGCCGAAATTATCGACAAAACCTGTCAATGGGTTTTTACAAAATACCAAAAGGTTTCTTGTTTAATTTCTGATACAAGTATTGACAATTTGAAATGTGAATTTCAGGGAATTTTCATTTAGAAGTGACAAAGTTTACAGATATTTTAATATTGAGATGTCACCGATCTTTGTTTGTTTGTTTTTATTAGACGATCAAATTCAGTGAAAAAACATGAACATTTAATAGAAACCTAACTGCAATTGTTGCAATTCATTTTATTTTCCTCAAAATTACAATCAAGTAAAAAGATTTGAAATAAAATAAGGATTCATGAATAACTTTTACAATTTTCAAATGTATGTTTTCAAAGCTGATATAACTTGACAGGTTTCGAAATAGACCAACATGTCAAGACGAGTTGCACAAAAAAATTAACAACAAAACCTAGAACATAATTGGTTAATCATGAATGTCAACAGTATATTTTAACGTATGGTATCGACAACAATAATTAAGCATTTGAAGAACAAATCGATATATCCTCATATGTTAATATGTATCGTTAGTATGATTGATCCGTAAATATTATTTTTGTTTGGATGGTATCACTTTTACAGTTCTTTTTTTTTAACGTGACTAATATATTTTATTGCACACAATTATGGACTTTCCCAATTGATCTTCTTCTAAGTTCAGTATTTTTGTGATTTTACTTTTTGCTGTTAACAATTTTCTTAGTGTGCAGCCTTGCACTAAGTATCATTTACAATGTAGTATTAAATATTATTTATCGAAACTATTGTTTATCGAAACATTAAATAATGAAAGATGTATACGTTGTTAGACACAATTAAATAAATCATAATGATTAAATATAAACAGATCTTAGAATGAATAGAAAGTATAGAATTTACGTTAATATCTATTTTTATCATTTAATTTTTTTCTTCTTATTTCCGTTCACAGACTTGTTTAAAGCTACGCATATTTCTGTCTTAATCATATGAAATTTTGTATGAATGACCGGTTTCATTAAACTGTCTAAATTACTAACTGTTAAGTGATGCTATTCTATGAAAGCAATGTAATTTTGAAGTACGCAATCGTTATGACGTTACACTTCTTTCAAATTAATTTCGTTCCCTGAATTTATATAAGACTTTGAATTTTAAATCCGTCCTCAATTTTTTAAAATTTTGAAACCCTTTAAGGTAAGGTTTGCATGATATGTGGATTTTTTTCTTAGTGGTATTATACCAATATGATACATCATTTTGTTCAGGTAGGAGTACCGGATAATTTAATGAAAAAAAAATCAAATATCGCCCGTCCCGTTTTTTTTGTAAGAAAAGCTCAAAAGTTCGGTTTTTTGGCGTTTTCAGGGGAACATTTATTTGCACTCTACTGATTCAATAATGTATGCAAGTGACGATAAGCAAATAAAACTGAATAAAACATGTTTAAACAATTGTTGTCCCTTTATTAATAACAAATTTCAAATCAAAAGTTCATAAAAAAGTACTAAAAATCAAAAACTTTTTTTTTTGGTAAAATTTAAACCGTTGCCATGGCAACAAAAAGCAGAAAAAAATCATATTTCCCGTTCCACCGTTTTTGAAAAAAATTGAGGAGGTAGAGATTTTAGTATTTTCAGTTTGATGATCTAATAAAATTGATATGTCACCGAACTCGTTTTCTCAGAAATGGGCGTTATATCTTCATCATGTCATCTCGGTAAAATGCAAAAGTAGCTTTTTTGTGGATCTTCAAAGAAGATTTCACTGTCAAAGACTTTAAGTCTTGTTAGATAGCTTTCGAAGAGGCGGATTAAGAGGGGCACCTAGCCCCTCTCCCCTTTCTCGGGGAAAAAAGGGTTGAATGTATAGGGAATCAATAAAGCATGACCAGAGCGAGTTCCCTCTAAGGCAGTCAGTAGGCCCCAGCTTATGAAAATTTCTGGACGTGCCACTGCATTCTTTTAAGAATCATTCTGCCTTGTAACCAATGAGAGCAAACCGTGATCAACTTACCTTTTATGCTCACATCTATCTGCCAGTAGGGGAGTTATTTAACTTTGGTCAAACTTTGTTTTACATGTACAAGTATCTGATTTCGAAGGAAACAAAAACACGTTCCGTGCTTCTAATGTTATATTTTAATTCATAGAATAATATTATGATTGACATTGAGAGTAACAAGTACTTCTTTATTATCCAATGGGGGCCTCCAATGTTTGGTGAATTGTTTGTGTGCAGCAATTGGATTAAAAGACATAAGTTGTGAATATGAAAGTCATGTACAGCAGCAGTGTTTATTCCATTCATTTCAATCTAGACATAAACAAATATTATACAAATATTTATGAATAAGCCGAAAAAGGCCCTGCATGAAAAAAGATAGATTTCTGGTATGATTTGTCCAATAGTTACACTTATAATGTTCAGATTTGGAGTCTTTTTTGTATGACAAATATGTACAGTACTGTAGTTGTCGTTTGTTTATGTAATTTATACATGTTTCTCGTTTTTTATATAGATTAGACCGTTGGTTTTTCCTGTTTGAATGGTTTCGTTTACACTAGTAATTTTTGGGCCCTTGATAACTTGTTGTTCGGTGTGAATAAAGGCTCCGTGTTGAAGGCCGTACATTGACCTATAATGGTTTATTTTTATAATTTGTTATTTGGATAGAGAGTTGTCCAGATCCAGACATCCTGGCATTTAAAATTTTCAGGGGGTGATGCCAACAGGAATCCTCTAGATTTTTCATCTATTTGAAGGTGATACTTGATTATTTATATTGCATGGCCAATTATTTTGTAACCAGAGGATAAAGTATGTTAAAAATAAAATTCTAATGCAACAACGTTTGTAACGTTCATTTTGATTGGATAACGTCACTTATTTACATGGCATCAATTGACAATTGATGCTATGGGACGTACGCGCAAGCGCAGACGGCAAATGGCAAATTTTAAATTCATGTTTTAACGTTGTTTTCTGTCAGTTTCATTAGAATGGAGATAACAATATTGTATTTTAAGCTCCGACGGCATCAATTGGGGATTTGATGGTCGCAAATTAAGTTTACTGGCGACGCGGAGCTTAAAATACAATACAGTTATCTCCTAAATGGAGATATTATATAGTCTTTAACAATTATATTTAAAGAGTAAAATTACTATATTAAACAGGTATCGATAGATATCAATTGTATTGATTTGCATTGAAGTCTGGAAAATCCAGAGGATTCTCATTGGCATCACCTCTCAACATTGCTAACGTAACACACATGTTAATCATTGATTGGTCAGTTACATGGTGTGATGTCACTGCAAATCTGAAAATTGGCACTCACGCCACATCTTTCTATATCTATATTCTTGTTTATATACATGAAGATAGACGAAACAGAAGATTGACAGACAACACAAAGCAGCTGTATATGTATTGTTCTTATATAAAATAACTAATGTGGTTATGTAGACCTGTAATATGAAAATCTTACTTTTAATTTAATAAATTAAAATTAGTTCAATAAAGACCACTTCTGGATATCTGTTTTGTATACCCCATTATGTGATTTGTGGTGTGTTTGTGTGATTGGCATGAACATTTTATATATGTCTTTTTTCACATCTGCTCCCTGGTATAGTATGTTGGTTATTGTGTTGTTCAGTGATTACAGTATTTATGCAAGTTTAGATGAAATTTTATAAAGTGAAAAATTGTCCAACTTTCTGAAGTATAAAAGTGTTTTGGGGATCTTGTCACTTTTTTCAAACGTAGCACTATGACCTTCACCTTCAGTTAAGTGATCAATACAACACTGATATTCTCAAAGAAGAACAATGAAACTGAAGTATAATTATTTCTTTATCTTTTGAAAATAACTTAATAAATGTTCTTAACATGAACAATGTAAATTAAGAAAAATAACAATAGGATATATATATATATATAAGCTGGTCCAAAACTACCAACATCTTCAATTACACCCAATCCATTACATAGCCAAAAATACAAATGGTCCTTTATCTGTCACCCTGTCATATCTGTTCTACTAAAGTACCTATAACTGTTCCAAACCCAAACTGACTATCACACCCTCAAAACATCATACTGAAGTTCCCATAACTGTCACACCCTCAAAACATCTTCCTGACGTTCGGATAACTGTCAGATCCTCAAAACATCATACTGAATTTCCAATACCTGTCAAACATTGGTAATACCATACCAAATTTCCTACGACTGTCACATCATCATGACATCATATACCCAGGTTTTTATAACTGCCACACCCTCATAAACATCATACCAATGTTCTGATAGCTGTCATAAATTGGTAACATCAAACCAAATTTCCTATGACTGTCACATCCTCATAAACATTAAACCCAGTTATGATTTTCACACCCTCAAAACATCACACCAAAGTTTCTATAACTGTCACACCCTGAAAGCATCATACTGAAAACCCGATAACTGTCGAACCCTCATAAACATCATACCCATGCTCTGATAGATGTCAAACATTGGTAACATCATACCAAAGTTTCTATAACTGTCACCCCCTCATAACATCACACCAAAATTTCTATAACTGTCACACCCTCATAACATCACACCAAATTTTCTATAACGGTACCACCCTCATAACATCACACCAAAATTTCTATAACTGTCACACCCTCATAACATCATATTCAAGTTTCTATAAATGTTACACCAACATAAACATTAAACCCAGTTTCTATAACTGTCACACCCTCATAAACATTAAACCAAGTTTATATGACTGTCACACCCTCACAACATCACACCAAAGTTTCTATAACCGTCACACCCTCATAACATCATACCCAAGTTTCTATAACTGTCACACCCTCATTATATCATTATACCCAAGTAGTGGAAGGGGCATTAAGATTTACCATTGTAGGTACACATAGGCTATTTGGAATTTATTGAATATTTAAAGAAAGTCCCTCAACCTGTACAGATGGACTGGACGTACATCCTATAATTGGTTTCCATTCTCTAACTTTAGTATGCTTTTATGAAACTTATACACAATGCTTATTACCAAAAAGCACAGATCAAGTTTGAATGGTGTAGCATCGCAGTTACCATACTAAAATTATGCCTTTTTACAACAGAAAAATTACTGAATTTTCGTTTCCATTGTTTTCCTCAAATAAATGTTATGAAACTTATACACAGTGCTAATTACCACAAAAGCTAATCAAGTTGAAATTGGTGTAGTATCACTTCTACCATTTTTTGAGTTATGCCCCTTTACAAATAAAAATTGCCTTAACCAAATATTTTGAAACTTATACACAATGCTTATTACCACAAAACAAAGATATAATATGATTTTTGGTGGCCTTACTTTTACTGTTCTTTAGAAGCACCCCTTTTCAAATTGAAAAAAATGCTGATCTCTTTGTTTTTGTTTTCTTCCTTCAAGTTTGCCTCAAATAAATGCAATGAAACTGATATGCAATGATTATTAATACAAATAAAATTGAGAAAGGAAATGGGGAATATGGCACAATAGTTTCAGAGAAGAATTTTGTAAAAAATAGAGTGAAGACAATATTAAGACAACTACGGACGCCAAGTGATGCTAACAGTATGAAATTCACTCTTCTTTCTCCAGGAAACTAATCACAGATGTTAAGTTCTTGTTTGTTAATCTTATATGCAGATCAGTTAATAATAACTTTAAACCAGAGTTTCTGTTATGCGCTAATCTAAGATGAAGTGGAGAGACACCATTTCTGGCCAACTTGGTCACTGCTGCTAATGACATAAATTTCTGTTGTAAAATTTCATCATATCTTTTCTTCACATCATGAAAGGATATGTGGAAAAGGTCTTCATCAAGCACTTCCTTCTCTATTTTTTCTGTGAATAAAGTAGTCAATACTCTCACATCTTCTTTTGCATCATGTGCTTGATAAGTGCAGTTTGTAAGTTTACTGACGAGATTTTCCTGCTTGTAGTTGCCAACATCACACTTTTGGAAGATTCTTTTTGAAATTTTCAGAGTGTCAACAAAACCAAAAACATGAGAAGAAAATTCTGAAAATAATTTAAATTCAGACATTCTATTACAAACAATAGGAATGTCAAAATTACAAGCATTGTGTCCAACAAGTATGGGTTGAGGAACTTTTTTTAGATATTCTATAAAATCCAAAAGAGCTTCCTGTATTGGTTTTGATAAGACTGGAATACCTCTATGGAACATAGTATTTGTTCCCCTATCGTATCTTAGCATATTCACAGCAGATGCCTGTTCAGAAATTTCACAACGTGGCTGAGCATACACATTAAAATCATCACCAGCTGCTATTTGCAAAATGTCACTATTTCTCCCTCTGCCAGTTGTTTCTGTATCAAATACAACATATGTAAAGGCATTTTCAGGTAGTGTTAATCTATTGGGAATTTCTGTTGTTTGGGTTAGTTCTTCATCTTGATGTAATTCAGCAGCTTGGTAGTAGGTAACACCTTCATGAATTTCCTTAGTTGCTTCTTTCCGACTTTTCAATATTTTTTTCAACAGACGTTTCCTCTTTGCTTGTAAACTAATCTGCTTCGCTTTTTGAAGCTTTCTCTTAGCAGCAATTTTTAAGGCCATTCTGAAGGTAAATTCTCCCGGTGATAATCCTACAGCCTTGTTAACCTATAAAAAAGAGACAAAACTTTATATTGCCACTAGCTTTATAAATCAAATATAAAGATATAGATTGTAGAACATTTGATGAAAAAGTGACTAAAGTCAATTCTTTTCCCTTATGGTCATTAAGGTAAATAAAAGGTCAAATTTCCTCAGATAGATCTTTTTTATACTTTGCCAAAATAAATTTTTGTCTATGCTTTTTAACGAAAAACTAATAAAAAGTCAGGGCTATTTATCAAGATACAGGTCATACAAATTGTTCAAATGTGCCCAGATTGTTCATGAAAAAAACACATTTTTTGGCATTATTAAAGAAATCTATGAGAATTTTGAGATAAAATAGAAGAAGATAACTTATTTATATGCTTAAAGAAAGTTGAAAGAAAAAATGTTGTCACCAAACTTGTTGTATTGCTACAAGTAAGATACTAAATTACTCTTCCAGTCCAGTATAAAAAAAATAGTAAACGATTTATCTCCCCTTAAATGGCCAAGCTGAAAAAAATAATCTAAAAACACAAATATTTTGTATTTATTTGAACATTTTGAATAATGCAATATATATCCCCAGGTTTTCTTTCTATAAATCAACAGTCTAACATATAAATTCCCAATCTGTCTCCAAATTAGCAGATTTATACCATGAATCTACATAAAAAATTTCAATTAAGGGGAGGTAAAAGATCTGCAAAACCTATAATACATCCATATCCAGGACAGTATGATGATAGTGGACTTATGATGAAAATATTCATGATGTAAGTGTCATACTAACATATAAAGTACACAAGAAGACAGACTACTCAGGCGGATTAACAGCAAATACAAGTTTTAAAGCCTTTTGTTAGACTCAGCCAGGAATCTAATCCCAAACCTTCATTATGGGCAAGGCATTGACTTAGACAAGATTTCTACTTGATGTTGTTGAAAAGTAACAGTTTGTATCAAGTTTATTAAATAATGTACACAAATGTAGCTCAACAATGTGAACCAAGTTTTGTGTGAAATTTTAATATCCATATATCTTTGTCTCTGTGTCATTAACTACATGACTTGGCATATTGTTTCCTTTATTTTTCTTAGGTCAGGTGAAGCCTGCAAGACTGTACAGAGTATAATAATTCTATACTCAAAATGTAGTTGAATTAATGCTTTTAACATGTGAAATACAGACCAAATTACAAAAACTTAACAATAACCAAAGAATCATGAAAATGAAACCATGGTCAGATGAAACAAAGCCAGACAGACATGTAAACCTTACAATCATTCCACATACCAGGTTTAATCTGCCTGCCTGTCTATCACTTATAGTTCTATCTAACACAAACCTTTTCTAAATACTTGTGACCCTCGTTCTTCTGCAGAACAGATGCTGAAATTCTCCCTGTCAGAGATTTGCTTGATCCAAATGACCTGTAAATATTAAGGTTGAAGGTCCCATTTATAATGCAGTTGAAATAGTATTTTTTGTATGAAAAATTAAATGCAAAACAACATGTTTATAATGAACAATGAGGCAAGTGTTGACAGAATAAACAAGTGAAACTGCGAGCTACTGCTCACTGATGATACCCCCGCCGCAAGTGGATAATATTAATAGTGTAAAAATATGCAAGTGTTTGGTAAACAGGAAATTGTCGAGTGATAAATCTGAAAACGCATCACACGGTATAGCTGACTTATAGAAATCCTGAAACCAAATTTCAGAAATCCTTGTATTGTAGTTTCCTTAGAAAAATGTGACGAAAATTTTCAACTTGGCTATCATGTGTAAAATCATACAAGTGTTCGGTAAACAGGAAGTTGTCAAGTGACCAATCTGAAAACGCATCACACGGTATAGCTGACTTATATAAATCCTGAAACCAAATTTCAGAAATCCTTGTATTAGTTCCTGAGAAAAATGTGACGAAAAATATTCATTGGACGGACGGACGGACTGATGGACTGACGGAAGGTCAGACAGTGGTAAAACAGTATACCCCCCTTTTTTTAAAGCGGGGGTATAATGATTGGTTTGATGTATAAATTATTAAGTGGCTAATTAAATGCATATTAAAGGATAAAAATATTCCAAAAATTTGGTTGCTTATATAGGGAATCAATGAAGCGTGACTGGAGCAGGCCCCTTTAAGGAAGCCTTTGGCAGTGATATTGTTGGCTTTTTTCAAAACTACATCTACCCTTTTTATAAGGAAAATATGCGTCATTTTCATGGAATTGGGAAATCTGAAATAAACCATAAATTTGACTGAAACTCCAATTCACAGACCCATTTTCAAGAGTCAAACCCTGCTTTAAAATAAGACCCCATTTTGTCAGTAAATTAATGATACATAAATATACCCTCAAATGTGCACATAATCCTAATACTGAAATTTTAGGCAAGAAAATTGATCAAATGATTGTTTTTCAGTTTGTATTTATGCACAATTTCTACTGAGACTGCACTGTTTGGGGAAAAGGTTGTCTTTTTGGGAAAAATTTAAAGTCATTTTTTTTTCAAATTTGGATTATTCTCCAGGGGGAAAAGCCTTTATATAATTATTCTCCACTTATTTAAGGCAAACAAATATCACTGATTGGGCCCCCACTTATAAAAATTTCTTGATCCGCCAGTGATAGTTGTTGATTTGTGTGTTATTTTGATCTCGTGTGGAGAGTTGTTTTATTGGCAATCATACCCCATCTTCTTTTTTATATCATTTAAATTCTTATTCATTATGATTATAAACAGATATCTTACTTGTTTTTTGGAGCTTTTGTTGAAACTATGAAATTAAAATTCTCATTTGCTTGGGTTGATCCTAAGTTGGTCAAGCAGGCAGCTCTATCTTTTTGGCTGTTTACAATGGCTTTAAGATCTGTCTGAAGACTTGGACATGTGAGAGGCTTACCCTGCGGTAGACTGCGGTACCTATAAAATTGATTGTTTAAATGTTAAGGATAAAAATCACAACCCAAAACAACTTTTTAGACACAAAAAAAAATCAAATAATCAGTTGTACAATACATGTCGGTAAATCTGACTTCTGTGTTTATTGGCTAAGAATCTCAACATATATTTTTTTATTCTTGTTTTATATTTACCTATATATATACATTATATATTAACATAGTGGTATCAACTAATAACTTTTTTTCCTTGAATATTTTGCACAATTGGACACCTTATTGTTATTGAACTTGTTATATGTAATCTGTATAAGAAAATAACAGACTTTAAACAGATTTTTTAAAAGAACTTTATCCAGGCATCTCATCTAATTTCCCCCTGTTCTTTGGGGGGTTAACGCTGCAAAGACTTTACAAGGCATCATTGTTAAGAAGTTTAAGCTGCAAACCAATTTTAAAGATATCCAGTTCAGAAGTAGATTAAATGCTAAATATTTACAATAGTATTAGTAGCATTAAACTAATTGAAATAAATATTTTTTTCTTTTTCTTAAAGTACTTTGTACTATACCTGAATTGAGAAGGATTCTTCTGATAACTGCACCAGGTAGCATCTTCACTGGCACAAAGAGAGTGGTCACCATATAAATGTGGAACTATAATATCCAGTGATTTTCTAAGACTCTCTGGCTCTTTTGTCTGGCATTCTTTTATGGCATACATGAAGCATCTCCCAATGTAAGATATTACATTTGGTTGTTTTAGAACTTTATATTTGTGGCTAAGCTTATATAGTTTTGATGTGATGCCTTTTTTAGTGTGGTTACTGTCATCTTTCTTCTCAATGGAAGGGAAAACAGCTTTCAGTCGAGAAGTTGTGGTCGAGTCATTATCACCATGGATGACATCTATTGCACATCCAGTTTCCTCTAACTCTCTGGCCATTGATATTGCCATGTCAGGCTCCATTGCCTTACTAGAACCATCCCAGTTTTTTGAACATTCATGTACAGGTATAGTGTGGTTTTTGCTCTGATGTAGGGCACATATCTGGCAAGATTTACTTCTAAGAGAGAACTGCAGTACCTTTCCTGTTTCTTTCCCAATTAATGATGCATGGCCTGAAATTATGGACGTTGTTTTTACATAAAATGATTCCAAACAGGTAAATTACCGTGAAGGCAGATGTAAAAGTTATGTCTCTTGTAAATATTAATTATATATATACAAATATGTCATGCTTACAAGGGGTATTTGCCAAAAATACCGGTTGAGAGGTACAAATTTGATTACCTCGAAATCGGTATTTTTGGCAAAGTAACCCCTTGAAAGCATGATATAATTGTTTAATTCCACCGAATGTTCCACCTCAGAAAGTTTATTATTATAAGGTTTCATATGAAATTTCGACTTGAATGTAAAAATTTTGTATACACTGCAGCTGTGCTATTTGCGCAGTCAAATTGCATTGAATGTATAGTTCATTTTTTTTATGTACAGTCACTGACTGTATATATATCTCCCTTTTTATAATAAGCTGGTTCATCAGTTTCAGTGAAGGGTAATACAAGTGGATTCCAGTTTTATGTGACCGGTTGACAATTCGTTTCTGTTGATTTTTATTTATGACATCATTCCCAAGATTTTTACGTCATTCGGTCCAAATTCAATAATGATGCTTTTTATCCTAAATATTTCATCTGTAACCATATACATGATATATAAAGAATGGCCATGAATTTGTCATATTAGAATAGAAATAATTCATTGAGCTATTTTTAGACATGGTATTCCCCATCTGCCATGGTATTTGCTACGGTATTTCCCATCTGTCATGGTATTTGCTAGCAAATACCCCAGCACATGGAATTCCCTAATGGCAAATACCCCGGCAGAGAAAAGAAAATCTCAATATATAGAAATTGGTGAAAAATACCATGGTTTTCATCCAATCAAAATACAGCATTATTACATAAGGTGGAATTACATGTAAAATTACATGTGTACAAGTTTTACCAGATTTTTATAACATTTATATCATTTGTTTTTTATCAGCAATGTTTAGGACAAATTAGAAAATCAGTGTAGATCAATTATTTTTAAAAGAGTTATGTCCCTTGAAAATATCAATTATATTGAAAAATGTATTGTAAGCATTCAAAATGATTCCAAATGCTTACATTTCTATAAGATAATAATACATGCAATATGAAAAGTTTAAAATAACTAAAAATTTAATTTATTTTTTGATTATTGATCTTGGAGTAAGTTTAAGTTGGACAGATAAAAAATGTGCAACATAATGAACACTGACATTGGTTATGTAATTAAATCCTGGCCATTAGTTTTCTCGTTTAAATTGTTTGCCATTTGTCATTTCACTGCCCTTTAGAGCTAGCTTTGCAATATTGGTTTTGCTCATTGTTCAAGACCACATGGTGGGACATATAGTTGTTAATATCTAAATGTTTTGGTTTATAGGGAATAAATGTCTAAATTTAGCAATCATACCACATCTTTCTTATTTTCATACAAGTAAAAATAAACAGAAAAATTCTCACCTGTATTACTATTATAATTCCATCCTGTACCCCTTTTCTGCCACCCACCGTCAAAGCTTACTTCCATCTTTAAAAAAAAATAGATACATACATCTTAAATACATGTACTGAAGAATTCATGTTAGGCAAGAAATAAAATTTGAACTGTTTGATGTTGCCTAACCAACCATCTATAAAGCAGTCTACCTGTATTCTAAAAAGCTGTTTTTACAGAAGCAGATTTTGGCAACAGATTATAAAATATTTTCTCTTTCAATGATGAAAATGATGAAATACATAGTTACTGTCCAAAATATTGTTCCTGATCAATATCAAGCCAGTCCTGAATCAGCCCCTTATTTAGAAATGTTTAGTGTTTATATATGCAATTGTAGTGAGTTTAAGTGTGCACTTTTCCAATAATCCCTATTTTCAAGTAAGTAACCGGTCCATGAGTTTTATTTGCCACAAAACAGGAGAAAAGCTCAGCAATTAGCCTTCCTTTTCGTCTGACATGTTTTTAAAGCTCATAAAAAATAATTTTTGTATTTTCCAACAATGTACATATATATTGTATATATTTATTCATGATAATTAATATAAAAATAATCATTTGGAATTTTAAGTTTATTACCTTTCCATTTCCCTTTTCAATTTCTTCCTTTTGGGCCTCAAGACAAGATTTTTTGGCTACAGTCTCCAGAGTTGTATCGATCTTTTGTTCCCTTCTCTTAAGAGTGGACGGCACAACTGGTGGTAAATTTAAAGCTGCAAGCAAGTTGTTAATCTGTACTGGGCCCATTCCTGTGTGTACCATGGCTACAATATTTTGCATACATATTAGTTTTAAAGAACAATTGCTTGCAAGAAAAGTCGCATTTTTATCAGATTAAATGCACCAACACTGAACAGAAATATCAATTCATTATTAAATCATGATTGTCAAATTGACATATTTATTCCGTATTAATTTTTCATGCAAGCTGATCATGAAGGAAAAGTTGAAAATGTATACATAGTATTGGATGAACGAAATTTTAGTCATTGAGCTTTATAATAAGTCATTTAAACTTTAATCCCTTTTTTTATTACATAAGGAAGAAATCAAATTAGGGACTGCCTGATCCAACACCACTTTTTTTCCAATAATGATAAATCTCATCTTAGGGTGAAATTTGATGGGCATAAAATTTACATCAGTCATCATGGTAATATACTTTTCTTTTGCCTAATATAAATCATTATAATGTAGACAGGAAATGAGAAAATAATAAATTATAAAGCAGCAAAATTTAATCTTTAACCTAAGTATAGTATTGGATTCAAACTTTAACTGGTCATGATAAATCTATACCAAATATCAAATATCAAATTAATATCTATGTAGATCTTCCCACTGCATCAGCTTGTCTTGCAAAACATGCATTGGACTTAGACAATCGCTGAAATGCAGTTGTAAGGGGAAAAGAGGGGGTGGGATTATTCTTTTAAATGGTTTAAAAATAACAAAACAGTGTAAGATAATTGATTTCTTCCTATTGAAATCAAAGTGATTTTAATACCCCCACCCAGGGTTTGAAATTAGCAGGAGCCCACACGCCAATAGCCCCTAAAATTTGATGTGGACTACTTAAATTTCAGTTTTCTTGGGTATTGGGTCCGTTCGCCCTAATAACATGTTCTCCCTGGGATTATTCTTCCATAGCGTCCATTGCCCTACTAAAATAAATATAATATTCAGGGCATTGAAGTTAAATAAACTTATTCAGCAGTGGCGGATCCAGGGGGGGGGGGGGGTTCCGGGGGTGCGCACCCCCCCTTTATTTTTGCCGATCAATGCATTTGTATCGGGACATATGTTTTGCACCCCCCCCCCCCTTTTGCCCTGGGTTCCCTGGGTTAGCACCCCCCCTTTCGAAAATTCCTGCATCCGCCCCTGTTCAAACAGATTCAGTCTATTGCTTGTTTAGGATCAGAAAATAATAAGACAGGGCGAATGTATCCTGAGCAAACAGGTATCAGGGCGAACAGGTACTAGGGCGAACGTAAATCAGTGAGAATGGACCCAGATTCCTTTTCTTATATAGGAATATATATTTGGCATACACAATTTAAGCTGTGGGCTACAGCTGCCAGTCTTCAGTTCAATCCCTGCCCACCCCATCCGTTACAATTGTAGATTACATAGTTGTTCCCTTTCTTTTTTTTCTATAATATTTAAATGTATGTACACAAAACATTGTAATTACCTAGTGCTAATTTTGAATTGATGTCAAATGTTCCGTTGTTTCTCTTTCCTGTTTTAACGTCGTTTAATGAACTACACACACTGTTCTGACACCGTATAAAAAGTATGCTGCCTAAACCATATCGTCTCTCGCTCTCGATGTCGGCCAGGTGTAGTCGAGCATCACACGAGGTGCAAAACATCTGTTGGGCTAAGGCTTGAAGCTCGACTATCCGTCTACCTGTTTTCCAGTCATTATTAAGAGATGGGTCAATGGTACAGCTTGCACCAAGTTCAATATCTGAGTCTGAGAAAACTGGATAGGTGTTGGCATGCACGTAGTTGTGATCTTCTGTAATGGGCTCATCAACAGGATGTCTTACTAATATATTTCTTCTGGACTCTTGAGCTTTGAATTGCTTCACAAATGACTTTTTCGATTGAAATTTTCCTGTTTTACTTCGCAACATTTTGCAGACGATAAGTAGAATGTTTGCAAATTAAGTTTGCATTGACAAGGTAAATTTCGCTGATTTCAAACGCTCGAGTGAATCAGCGTTATTCCACGATTTGAATACGAGTTGTCTCCCTGTGAACGCAAACCTTACCTTAAATGACGTATACTTGCCTTAACCGGGTTTAAACTGTGCAGTTAATTGATTGTCAGATATTTTATCGAGATTGGATAACACATATTTTCATTACCTACAGTTAATAAAACTCTACAATACAAATTATACCCTTCAATCGAGTAGAAAAATCGTATAATCATAGAATTGATATTTCAATACGATTTTGATTTTCAATGATGTGCTAAAACGCGTTGTAATTATAACAATTACACGTACAACAGTCTTAACTTTCATTCTAAGAATAAAAAGATTGTATAGAATTAACGTAAAAAGCAGGTGTTTCATAACAGGTTTTACATTACCCTGACATAGTTAATAATAATTTGCTATAAAGGGAATTTTGAAAGAAGTATCTGATCCTCGGAATGATTTTGAAAATATACAAGATAAATCTTGGATTAACATATACACTAGATCGGTAATAAATCAGTTGTATACAATGATTGGACTAAAGAAAAGGGTTTAGCTGATGAATGACTTATAAGATAAATGTGGAAATTGCATGACCTTTAATATATATAACTGTAAATTGTATACTAAATAAAAGAACAATTTCCTTTCATATCAAAGCTTAATTTCTACAATAAAAAAGTCTTTAATAGAATAGAATGTATGTTCTAATAACTACGTTTTTAGTTATATGTTTTAGTGCAAGAAATACCTTGATTAAATCATATATTTTCCTTTTATAATTATAAGTTTTTGAAATTAATTTCAAACAATAAAAACAGAAAACCAACGATATAACTTATATGAAAACGGTAGAAAAAAATATGAACAACACCAACTAACGACAACCACTTAATAACAGGCTCCTGACCTAGTACATCTTTACATCTGGGATTTTTTGTCAATAATGGAAGAATGTTTTATTAAGATAGTTTCGACTTTCGTTTTTGGCAATACCTTTTTCATTTATAACTTTTTTTTTATCAGAAATACGTAATTGTTCCAAGTCAGTAGGTGTTTATTCTTTAGTTTTCTATGTTGTGTCATGTGTGCTGTTGTTTGTTTGTCTTTTTCATTTTTAGCCATGGCGTTGTCAGTTTGTTTTACATTTTTGAGTTTGACTGTCCCTTTGGTATCTTTCGTCCCTCTTTCACAGCTTCAACAATTTGGCATTTCTGTGACTTTTATATCAAACTAAGCTATAAAGCTTAAAGTTGCGCTCGTTATTGTCTCCTTCCACCTTATCATTAAAGCTATTATTAGTAGATTTATTTCTGGAAGGCACGTACAACTCAAACTTTATAAATCGTACCATTTCCAAGAAAATTTGTCCAATATGTTGTAATAAATAATGTTTGATTTTTTATGAAACAATTATGTACAACAATATGAAATCTAAGCTTTTTCTGGTCATTTAGCATTCATACAGTTATAGAGAGAAACACGATAGATCTGGTATTCACATCCTTATTGATTTTGAAAAGGCGTTTGACTCAACTTCTCTGAGTTTAATTAAAAGCGAATTGGATTTGTTTTTTATAAATTTGGACCATCTTTTAAAAATTGGAAAATTATTTTTTAAACTAAAATCAAATCTGCAGTAACTAAAAGTTCTACTTCTTACATTTTGATTTAAAACAGAAAGCTTTCAACGTGAGGATCTACTTTCACGATCTGTTTCCTGTGAGTAGAGACACTTGGTTTATTTAAACGAAATAATGACCCAATTTAAAGTATCAGTATAAATGACTCAGAGTATCTCGTTTCATAATATGCAGATGATACTTCTTTTGTACTTGATGAATCACCAGGATTCATCTCGCCTAACCCTAGATAAGTATGCAGACCTATTTAGCTTTATTATAAATTTAGACAAGACAAAGGTTATATTGATATGGGAGAAGACTTTCATCAAAGAAAATATGTATGTCATGTAGGGATTGAATTGGGGTTCAAGCAGATTTACACTTCTTGAGATAACTTTAAATTCTCAAAAATGAAAAAAATCGAAAAGATTATAAAACATCGGTAAACATTTTTTTTTACCCAATTGGAAAAATAACGGTGATGGAATCACTGATACATGTATTATCAAAATTGAACCATTTATACCTGTATATACCTAATCCAAATAGTACAAAATCTAAAACATTTTGCTAACAAATCATAAACCTTTTCCTGGGAAAACAAACCAGATAAAGTTAAAAGAGACACGTTATTAAACCCCACTGTTCATGAGATCAAAAACTATCGGTTTTTAAAAACTACATACAAGTTTTGAATCACCCTAAAAAAATTTCAAAACGTAAATAATAATATGCTAATCAAATCAATTTTTGAAAGAAGTATCTGATCTTTGGAATGATTCTTGAAATATAGAAGATGAAGATTCACATATGCAAAAGATTGGTAATGAAACAGTTTTATATAAAGATTGGACTAAAGAAA
This sequence comes from Mytilus edulis, assembly GCA_019925275.1. Classification (NCBI taxonomy): domain Eukaryota; kingdom Metazoa; phylum Mollusca; class Bivalvia; order Mytilida; family Mytilidae; genus Mytilus; species Mytilus edulis. Next base: position 49,391,968 of record CM034361.1, on the reverse strand, counting down.
AAGGGATTAGCTGATGATAAATAACTTATTAGATAAACGTGGAAGTTACATGACCTTTAAATATATATCTGTATAAATATATACAATATAAACAAAAAAATCCGTTCATATCAAAGCTTAATTTCTGCAATAAAATCAAGGATTAAAAAGAATATAATGTATGTCCTAATGACTAAGAAAATAATTTTTTTATCCCAGTTTTTAAAATGAATGTTTTAACCTCCGAGAGGTTTCACACGATTCAAGGTGGTATTGATAGTCTAGTTTATGTATCCCAGGACTACGTTCTAGCTGGTATTGATATATAGGTAGCATACTGAATATTGCAATCGAATGCATCGTCCACCTTTTTCTTGGTTTAGAACAATAGCTTAGTCTCAATAATTATTACTTGAACTGTCTGTCTCTTTTATATTAAAATGTTTTAATGTGAGAAATACTTTGATTATGTCATATAGTTTACTTTTATAATTAAAAGTTTTACTAACTAATGTCAATCGATTTAAACAGAAAAACAAACGATATAACCTATATAAAAACGAGAAACAAGAAACAATTATAAACCAAACCAACAAATGACAACCACTTAATAACGGGCTCATGACTTCGGACATCTTTACATCTGACATTTTTTCAAAACTGGAAGAATATTTTGTCAAGATAGTTGAACAACATCTAATTGTTTGATAGTTTGACTTTCGTTTTCGGCATTTTGCATTTATAACAAGATCAATGTTATGAAAAAACGATACGTGATTGTCCCAAGACAGCAAGTTCACATCTTCAACAATTTGATTGTTCTTTTATATCTAGATGAGATTGAACATGTTGAAATCAATGAAACAACTGGTAATAATTTAAAAACGTCTTATACATGTTATATTTATAATTACTATTATCCGTATGGGCTATTCTTTGAATAACGCATATATTTCCATTCAGTGATACAGTGTCTCAAGAAATTAAGTAAAGCAGTAACCAAAATACAAATTTTGGTGCAGTTATAAGTATACAATATAACAGGAATCTGATGATCAGTAGTTGTTTTCTGTTTATGTGATTCATAAGACTTTGTGTTTCTCGTTTCTCGTTTTTATATATAGATTAGACATGGTTTTTCCGTTTCAATTGTTTAACACTGATAATGTATGGGGACCTTTCAAGCTTCTTGCTGTTCGGTGTGAGTCAAGGCTCCGTGTTGAAGGCCGTACCTTGACCTAATGGTTTACCTTTTTAAATTGTTACTTGGATGGAGAGTTGTCTCATTGGCACTCATACCACATCTTCTTATATCTAATCCCTTATGCGGGCATGGTAAGAAAAGAACAAACACAAAATTCGTATTTATTGTAAACAAAATATATGCACATCTGTAACTTTGTAAATAGGTAAAATATATGGCATATTTTAATGTCTTGAAATGAAATAAATAATTTTTTATTTGAACTGTAGTCAAAGTACGCATTATTGCTTAGAATTGCAGCATTTAACATAGAGGTAAATGTTTTTAGAGTTCTATAAGGATATATAAAACAGATATACAAATATAAGAAATTGTTGTTTTTTCATTACCTGACGATATGTTTGTTCATGTGTAAAAATGAATATATTCAATCCCAAACTACCACAATAGGAAGGCGCAGAACATTTAGTATCGTTAATGTAATTACTACCACTAGATTGCACCATCTGCTGGTGGGCAATAAGTTCACGAGAGTTTCACAAAGTCATAGCTAGTACTTTCGTACTGACCTTTACGGTTTTGGCTTTTTTTTTTTGATAAATTTCTTATTTGTTTCTGATTAACAAATATTTTTGCGTCGAGGATCCTTATATTGGCATTAATTGTCAAAAAGCGCATCTTTGTAGATAAATGATACTATTAATGTAGTTTTAAAATTCTTATTTGTAGTGCATTTACAGTTAATATTGTTTGTTGAAAAACATTAATTGAATCATTTCACCATATTTTAACTATTTTACCTATTAGGTTGTTTTGTCCACGCATCGTGGTAAATATAACGGAATTTGATGCGACAGTCACACAAGTGAGAAGTATAGCGCTATAAAACCAGGTTCAATCCACCAAATTCTACATTTGAAAATGACTGTACCAAGTCTGGAATATGACATTTGGTGTCCAGTCGTTTGATGCGTTTTATCATTTGATTTTGCCTTTTGATTAGGGACTTTCCGTTTTGGATTTTCGTTGGAGTTAAGTAATTTTGTGATGTTACTTTTCACTTGATAATCATTTCAATTATTATTCAAAGAGTTTTCGTTTAAATATGACAGCAACTAACTCTATATGTATACCCATATTAATTCAATTTTATCCATTTGTCTAATTTAAAGTGTAATTATGTTTTGTCGAAATTACACAACCAGCGCTCTATTGTGTTCGAGTCAATATATATACAAATCTAGATTAATTCTGATTTATTGATCGGCTGTTAAACTTTTAAAACAATTTTAAAGCATTCTATTTTCATTTGACAATATCAAAACGCTGAATTATCTTTTTTAAACTGAATACAGTTAACTCTTAGGAATCTAAAATTGATATATGTATTTTTTTAAAACATCGGCAGAAGACACTCAAACTTGATCTGAAACTTTTATGATATACTTGAGTATAAAAGTGTAGAAAATATGATTTTTTTTCCAATTTTACATATAATTCAGCAATAATGCATATTTTCCATCAGGCGGAAATGTGAAATTTTGCAACGAAATTTGCATGTTGGCGGCATAGTGTTTCTGAACAAAGATTTAAACGAAGTTTCCGGAATATCGTTTCAGCTGTATATTAAAAAGCTATACATAATTGATAATTTCTAGCAAGAAGTAGTTTTATTATCCTGTCATCTAACCTCATGTCAAAACATTATGTAATCAGTCTGATGGTCGTAAAACATTTTTGGCAGGACATTTTATACACTAATTAGTATACCGTTACAACTTGTGAATGTTTTGTTTCTTTTCAATGCTGTAATATTAAACTGCAAATTTCCATGGGGTTAGTCTGAGATTTATAAAAGTCGTTTTTTACAGGCAGTCAAGGTCAGCATGGTCATTTCGTGATTAGGGTCAATATTAATTATAACTGGCTAATAATATTTTGATAAACCTATGAGGAGATCGTGCCTTAAATCAAGCCTCTCAAGTAGGTGTGAGGGACCGCCGTAAACTTGCTGTTAGATGGGTATTTTTTCGGTCCGTGTTAAAGCCCTCAATGTTACTTTGAGATGAAGCGATATAATCGCTGTTCCTGTGCTCTTGTGTGTGTGGTTTTTTTTTTGCTGAGCATGAATTGATTTTTTGTCATAGATTGATATCCCATATCCTTTTTTTCTATTATAACTCACAAGCGTCTATTTGTGCTCGCATTCTCGCAATTGCAACGAATGCTACCAGAGGCTACTTGTTTGTTTGGCCAGTCAAGTACAGATTATTACTTAGTATATAAAAAAACTTTTCCTTGTTACCAGGATTGAAATTTTGTATATGCGCCAGACGTGCGTTTCGTCTACATAAGTCTCGCTCGAATCATGAAAAGTAAAAAAAGCCGAAGTTAAAAAGTTAAAAATGAAACAGCATTGCGGACCAAAAGTATATTGTTTGGGCAAATCTATGTTCAACTTACTTAAAGACGACATAAATGGCATATACACGAATGAAAGATTAATAGAATAGAATGGAAAATCAGATAATAAAGTTAGAGATTATTATGGCAAAAAAATAATAGCTGTTACTAGATTTCAGTTATGTATTTCAAACTATAACATATTTGTTATTGTAACTACTTGTCAAATATTTCTAAAAATGGCATTCTTGACCTTGATATAGACTTTTACGAAACATTGTTTTTTCCTGTTTGCATCACTCATTCTTTAAAGGGACTTTCCGTTTTGAATTTTCCTCGGAGTTCAGTATTTGTTTTATTTTACTTTTAAGTTTGACTACAACACACGTTCCGTTGAACTCTACAGGTAAATTTCTAAACAATACTATAACAAATTAAAGGTAAACATGAAAATTGGTCAGACACAATCTAATCACGAGTAATAATAATATTATTTCAATTTGTAATCAAATTTATAATAATAAAAATAACAAATGTTCATTTTAAATAACGAATCACACCCAGTTTTTGGTGGAGGTTCGTGTTGCTAAGTCTTTAGTTTCTATGTTGAATCTTGTGTAATATTATTTGTCTTTTAGTGTTTGTTTTATAGCCAGGGCGTTGTCAGTTTATTTTCTATCTATGAGTTTGAATATCCCTCTGGTATTTTTCGCCCCTTTTAAAATCGACATTCATAAGAAATCCATCTCAGAATGATGCCACTTACTTTTGGTTTTTTTATCGTTTTGATTTTCTGTCTTGCAATTTCTGCAGTTAATCATTTAGGTCTAGCAATTGAAATTATTTCTTTGTTTCACAATTTGTCGACTTCCTTGTTTTCGCTATTGGCTACATTTTCTTGTTGTGTTTCTGTTGTTTCGTAGTTCTCCTCTTATATTTGTTTATTTCTTCATCGATTTATGAATTTCGAATAGTGGTATACTACTGTTGCCTTTATTTTTCCAATCTTCAAGTTGATCTGTGTAAATTGTCTTTCATAAGTGCAACATCTCCCACTTATGGTAGAAATGATGCCTGGAGTCTGCAACTGTTTATCTTGGTTTGTGTTTTTGCTATTAAACTAAGTAAGTATTCGATTTTCCATCAATTCCAGAACAATTCTAAGAGTTTCTGTCCTTTTTTACCAGCTTCTAATAACTTCTCCTTAGAACTTTCTTAAGGTGAATAAAAAACAACTTGTTAGTTTTAAAGTGATGTCTTCTCCTACATAAATCAGTGGTCTTGAATTTACAGCTTCAATTTCCTTGAGAATAGTTCTAGTCTTTTTTATTCGAGCGTCAATGCTCAGTCTTTTAATTGTAAACGAAACGCGCGTCTGGCGGAAATATAAAATTTCAATCCGGGTATCTATGATGAGTTTATTTACAATCACTCGATCGGTGTAACTGCTGGTGGAGTTTTTATTATCCGAGCGTTTCACAAGCACAGTTGTCAGCACCTCTGTGTTGACATGAATTATTATTGCTATGGTCATAATTATAAATGAACTGTTAACAAAATTTATATTTTGTTTAGATACTTAGGCCTCTCTACCTCCGAAATAGATTACCTTAGCTTTATTTGTAATATTTAGTCTTCAATGCCTTTCAATTTTGAACTTTATTTGGTCTCTTTTATTATTTTATATTGGAGCGTCAATGATGAGTCTATGTAACATTTCATTCCAGATATCTATGATGATTTTGTTGTACATCAGTTATAAATCTTTTATTCAAGGATTTCCTAAGAGAAAGTTTCACAACTCCGATTAATATTTTATAAAAGCCTCCTATCCAAAGAAATAATTCTGTTATGAATTTGCATTATATTGCATTATTCGTGGTGAAATAGAAATTGAACAGCATCACTCTTTAGCACATGATCCAATACTGACTTCAATGTTTCGCTTCCTAATTTGAATGGAGTTGCATTATCACTTATTATTGTACTCGGGGTACCTCTTACTAAGATATAATAAATGTATATAAGAATGCATCTGGAGTCATGTCACTGATAACCGCTAAATGTATTGCTCACGTTATTGAACACATAAAAAGGCAAATTCATATTTTGTTGTTTTCATCGTTCGACTTTGTAAACAAGAGTCCCAAATAACTTAAGTCAGTTAAAGGGAAATCAGTTGACTGTGAAACTCTTGATTTTAGAAACAGAGGCATATCAGACATTTGTGAAGGTCATCCTTCAAGCTTACGACAAATCAAACAGTGTCTCAGAACTTGTCTCACATGTGATTTGCTCTAGAGTATCCAAAATCCGTGTCTGAATTTCCTCAAAGTTTGCAACACATCACACTGAAGTTGTCCCGTATGATTTGTTTTCAATAGATAACCGCCGGAAGTTCTCCCACGGGGAAGAAATATGGGTAGTCTAGCAGATTCAGAAATATCTACAATTGCTTGTTTCCTCCACAACACAGAATGTCATCTTGAGAAATGAACAGTCCGAGTTGTCTTTGTAGATTATTTCTTTTGGACTAGTTTATTGCTTCAAAACACCTTAGTAAAGTTTCCTGTGAATAATGTTTATCCAATTCATTTCAATAATTCTTTGTATGTTAAATTTTTTCCAGTACTGTATTTGTCTTTCTTCATCCTTAAACAAATCAATGATTTTGATTTTAACCATTTGATTAGGGACTTTCCGTTTTGAATCCTCCTCGAAGCTGAAGACGACAACTCTCTTTCCACGTTTTATTTCAATACATCTTTTCACAGACAAATAATCTCGAAAAGAATCATTTGTCAATGCTTGTGTTTACATGTTTAACTTAACCATTTAGCACCATGGCACCAAAGACCAGTTTTATAGAGCTTATAAACTGCAGTTCCTTTTGTATCTACATCAACTGAAAACTGCTGATGTTGATCCATTTTGAAAGGTTTTCTGAACTCAGTTCATCGTCCAATCTCAAATATCTTTTCAATAGATCTTGCAAAACAAAATTCCAAAAGAATCAAATATTTCTGCTAGTTTTTTTAAAGCTCTACGTGATCTTACAAGTTAATAGTCAATCCTATTCCATTAAGTTTAACATTTTGATCTTATATTGTGACACTACTTCATAGGTTCAGGGAAACCGAGTTTCATTACTCACAAATAACCATTTCAACCAAATGAAAACAAAAATGAAAAAACACAAAAAACAAGAAGGATTTATAAAGTTTTCATTTAATTCATAAGTGTGACGAGTTGGTAGGACTAAATGGGGCGAAAAGATATAAAAAGAAAGGGGTGATTCTTTTTTAGAAAGTGGGTCGATTGGTAACAATTTGAGCGGTTTGGTGTGTGTTTGTGTATGTGAGTCGGGGTGTGTGAGGGTGGGGGTGCGAGTTGGATAAACACCATTTGTAATCGAGGCCAAAATGACGTGTTCATGGTTTGAGAAAATATGTGTGCCCTAGGCTACCAAATAAGTGTTTCATGCTATAATGGTAGGCATCACAGCTTCAGCAAGATGGGACCCAGAGGAACGTGAACCGTGGAGCATATTTAATCATAACTTATAGATGTATCTCAGAAGGATACCTGAAATAATTGAATACTAATTGAGAATAGACTCTTTGTATAATATAGTGATCTTTTTCGTTTGATATTCTGCTCATTTACTGATGGAACTCGAGGAATTAGTATTCGAATGTCAGATATTATTTGCAGTTTAGTTTCGTTTTGATCACGTGTGTATCATGCTTGCTAGCACTGAACTCATTTTTATCTTATAATATGAGTGTTTTGCCTTCTGATGCAAATGCTTAACAAAACAAGCATTAAACTGACTTCGTTTGGTGATATTTTCACGTAGAAATAACAAAACAAAAAATCCGACGCAAAGTGCATATTTTATTTATTGTGTCGACGTCCAGATTTTACATTGAATAGTATATTCTTGTTTTGAATTTATGAACGACATGAAGATATAATGTTCGTAACCAATTTGCATAATTGCATGAGATGAATTTGATAATCTGAAATTGATTATTTATGAAAGGGAGATACATGTGTATGCGTTAAACAAAGTTAGGGCATCAATGAAAGACAGATAACACCATGAACACAAAACGACTGCAATCTTTAAATGTTACTTAAAAACCATTGAAAAATATCAGGTCTGTTGATAATAGGTAGATTGAGGAGGATGGTGAAAAATGATGTCACAGTCAAGACATCTGCAATATCGACAATTTATACCTTAAATTTATTTTTGGTTATTTTTTAACTTACCAACTGACCTAGTAACCAAGGCCATCATTAAGAAGAGAAAACAAACCTGAGATTCCGAATGACTTCATGTGTGTGTGTCAAGCTTGATATAAACACTCCTCAGTGACTGGTTTTGGTATATTAACGATGAGCGTAGTGCAATACTAGTATTTATATCCAATGCAATGTGATTAATTGATTGATTGTTGGTTGCTAAACGTCCAGTGGCAAATATTTCATGCATATTCAGGACGAGAACAAGTTCACAATAAATACAATAGGTAGGTCTTGCCATAAAAGAGGCCATAAGGGATTATGGTCGGGGAAATTTCGACTGCCACTGGAAAATGAGGTAATATTGGATAGGGACAGAAATTTTGCCTTACAACAGGCCACCTACGGGCCCTCAAAGAGTTGTTGTAAGGGTTCTTAACGTGCAAAGAGCGTGGCAATCTCCTTACACGAGACATCGGATTTAACGTCCCCATTCTGACCGGACGTGACTGCGAACTTAATACATCCCGCACAGCCAAACGGACGCCCCACTTCGGCAAGCGTTTTACTGTCGGTCGGGAGAAGACCAAGTGACCATATTTCTATTCCCCAGTCACCCTTGGGGGACAATGTGATTGAACAAGCTAATTGTTACATGCAAGAAATAACAGTGATTGTATATCGTTACAGCATGTTAAAACACAAGTTTGTTCAAAAAACCAAAATGAAGGGAAACCTTATGATATGTAGTGTAAAAGTATTTACATAAAACATGCTTTGAAATTTGTAAACTCACGATAGTTTGCTGATTGCGTGTTTTAGAATTATTTTGATTTTCATATATTATAAGTACAAAAAAAATCTGTATTGTCAGTATTGGATGATGTGGTCCAATTGTTCTATTATACAGATTGGCCATCCTGAATTACTGACTTAGTTTGATATTACGAATACAAATATGAAATACTGGCACTCTCAATTGAAGCGGACAAGATTTTGAAGTCATTGTTTTCCTTTCATTGTTTTCCTTTCATTTGTATAATACAATCCATCCTAACTTAAAACAAACACTTCTGATTTATGAAGCAAATATATAGATATATATCTAAGTGCAAAAATGGTCCGTTTTGGTTGATGCTGTCAAATGATTTTGTTGTAAAAGTCAGGTAACAAAACTACTGAAATTTTGTTACGAGACAATATTTTTACGAAGAGGACATGCTGGCTATCAAGATTTAAGTGGACAATTGTTTGTGGTCATTTTCTTGTAATTACATTGCTGTCATTTGTATTATACAATCCATCCTGACATCAAAATATTTCTGATTTACTATGCGGCTTTACAGATTTACATAATACAGTGCAAATACATGTATGGTCAGTGTTGGTTGATACTGTCGAATTATTGTGTTAGCCTGAGGTATTAAAACTACTGAAAATTTGTCGCAAGACAATATTTTGAATAAAAATAGGACATTCTGGCTAATTAGATTCATGGAGACAAATTTTTGTTGTCATTGTATTGCCATGTTGCTGTCATTTGTATAATAAAATCCATCTTGACATAAAAATACTGTTGATTTCTTATGAAGCTATTTAAATTTACATAATAAAGTGCAGATAGGTCAGTTTTGGTTGACGCATTTAAATAATTTTGTTATAGGAGTCAGCCTGAGGTATCAAAACTACTGTAATTTTGTTGCGAGACAATATTTTGAATAAAAATAGGACACGCCGGCAATTTAGATTAATGGTGACAAATTATTGTTGTCATTGTGTTTCAATGTTGCTGTCATTTTTTTTTTATTATACAATCGATCCTAACGTAAAAAGATTTCCAAAGTATTTAGGCGGCTATATAATTAACCATATTGACACATTCCCAATTTTTCATAATTTTGTTGTATGAGTCAGGACGAGGTATCAAAACTACAGATTAAATAAATGTTCCTGTTACAGTAAAGCATTGTTATATTGGAGCCAGTCTGAGGTGTGAAAACTACTGATTTTTGGTGATGATCAACTATTTGAATAAAAAAAAAACATGCTTGCACTATCGATTGGTGCGAAACAAGAAATATTTTAAAATTACGCCGGCCTTAAACTTGATTAATATAAGTAACTGAACGCCAATATTGCTATAAATTATCATAATTATTTTATATGATGTAATTTCTGTTCGTTTTTTGCATTGTTTGTCGATTTTATCTGAAAACCAAGATTTACGCTACATTTTAAAAAGAATAGAACTTAACAATAGTTTTGTAACCAAAATCGTTCTCAATTTATAGAAAGGCAGATCACGGATAAATGTGTATGACATGGAAGTTTTATGCGTACTTTAGAAATAGATGTTTTGAATCTGTATTGTGTATATCACCATGAACACGGAACTTTTAAATGTATACATTAATTAACAATATTGTGATCAAAATTCGTTTTTTAAATAAATGAATAATTTTAAAGTCGCACACTTTCTTTGAAATTAAATTGCATTATAGGTAATTTCGGATTGTGTAGATAGAATTGGGAATGGTGTATGGTGTAATGTGTAAGGTGTATGGTGCAAAGGTGTAATGGTTATGGTGTAATGGCACATGGTGTATAATTGTGTAATTGTGTATTGTGAATGTGAACCATCCTAAGACTGTAAGAACAATTCCTTATATTTTACTTATTCATTTCCGGATGTACCGTTTCATCGTGTGATGAATTTTGTATCTCAATAAGACTTGGTGAAAATAATCAATTCAATGGAAAATATGTTTTAAGAAAAAATGTCCTTTATTACCAAAATGTTATATTAAAAACATGTATGTACAATTAAATATTTAATGCACAAATGTAAAGCTCAGACTAACACACATAATAAGATGATAAACAGTACACAATCATTTGAAATAATACATTTATACAAATAAATATGTATACAAATAAATAAAAAAGAAAACAAACCATACTCAGATTAAAATGAAAAGCGGAAAGACCCTAACCAAATGTCAAACTCAAAATAATGAACATATCAAAAGAATGAATAACAAATATGACTTTCTTGACTTGGTTCTGGAATTTGTTTATATGTAAAAATGGCAGCTTGAACCAAGTTTTAAGGAATTTAGTCTCAGCTTTAATCTTACATCAATTATATAACTGAATATGTAATTGATTAGAACAACCATGCAATAGTTTGCCACAAATAAAAGCAAATTTATACTACTAACCAACAAACAAATTTACAAACTAACAGTCAAACAAAAATCAACAATGAAAATAAATACAAGGAAAACAATCAATAACAAAAAAGTATTCAAATTCATTCTATAGTTTAAAATGTGATTGGTTGATTGATATTTCAACAAATGTTCATTATTACAATGGGTATCAAGTAGTCACCTAACTGGTCGACTTGTGTTTATGCTCATGTGAAGCAAAATAAAAAACAAAACCTTCTACAAAATTAAGGAACACCATGATATATCGAAGTTATTCAATGACATATTGATCATGTTCTGTCTCTGAATAATATAAGCTACAGTTTATAATGGTCTTTCATAAATCAGTGTGAGCTTGAAGTAAAAATTGTTCTTCGATTCGAAGGAATAGATACGTACTTGATATTGCCAAAGAAGGACAACTTCAAAACAATCTATTAGATATATTGCAGCGTGATGATTCCAGCTAGAAACTGTAAACTTCACATTCCACAGCAGTAACCTACTTCCTTCTTTATCGTATAGAGTTGACATATCTCAATTTAGATATGATACCGGCATGCATATTTACATTATACGACGTTCATCAATAGGTTCATGCTCTTGAAAAATCTTCCTCGGGAAAGATTTTAGAGAAGAGGAAGTAGCATTAGCCGCTTACATGTCTAAGCACTCGATCTAGCTTTGTGTAGGGTTAATGTGATTTTGTAACTCTTTTTATTTCACCTTTTTTTTTATTTCTAATTGGGTTTAGGAGATTCGGGCATTGGTGATTTACAACTGTCCCTAAATTACCTATAGCTTAGTGGGTTCATACAAGGGAATTACGAATTTCAATGTCAAACGAATGAAGCATTTAAAGTTGACTCTCGTAAAACCACAAAATCAATTATCAACGAAAATGCAAGTTTCCTAAATCCACGAAAACTAGCATCCTCGAAAGTAAATGAATCTATAGTACATATCACTAAATATCTGTACTTAAAAAACAAAAAACTAAAAGCAATTTTTTTTTTAAATTATATCCAAATCGAAGACTGCTTACAGCTGTCTAAAAGTAACATCCAAGACAAACAGTTTCCACATTTAAACATTTGCCGTAGAATCTCCATCCGGCTTCAGTGTGAAGTTGTATGTCTGTCACAACATCTGGTCCAAACGAGAGAAGCTCACATCTAAAATGTATAAATGACTACTGTTTAAATTAATACACGTATAGTTTGTTGTTTGTGAAAAGTATAATAACAAAAAACGAAGTCCTTGGACAATTTAAAACGGAAGGTTCGTTATAACAAAAAATGCAAACCCGAAACAAATGGAAAAAACTGTTATATTACTGAATTGACACAAGAGCGATACATAGATAATGGTAGATGCAGCTGGTTATAAAGCTAGCTACAATTCTCATGTGTATGATTGTCACATTGATTTTTATTATAGTGACAACAATGACTAAGCATTATAAACTTGAAAATTGAAATGAGGAATGTGACAAAGAGACATTAACCAGATTAAAAATTGGCAGAATGCCACCAATAGGTCGTCAATACAGCGAGAAAATCCCGCACCCAGAGAATTGCTTTTGTTGGCGCTTTAACAAAAATATGTTTATGTATATTTAATTAACTTAATATGTGATAACTATGGTATTAACATAATAAATCTACAAACGCATGCCCACGTAATATTCAAAAAGTCTACATATGAATCCATATTTCATATGTAGACGTGGCGCGCGTCTGACGTATTAAAATTTTGAACCAGGTACCTGTTGTTGGCTATTAATCATTTGTTTCTCTGTCCTATATTTTCTCCCATTTATTTGTATTGTAGTCCTGTCATGTAATATTTTCATTTTAATGTTATAATTAACATTGCCATTAAAGCTGAAGGTTTGGCATGCAACAAAACCAGGTTCAACCCACCATTTTTATTTTAAAATGCCATGTACCAAGTCAGGGAAATGACCATTGTATATTATAGTTCGTTTCTGTGTGTGATACATTTTAATGTTGTGTTTCTGTTGTGTCGTAGTTCTCTTATATTTGATGCGTTTCCTTCAGTTTCAGTTTGTAACCCGGGTTTGTTTTTTCTCTATAGATTTATGAATATCGAACATTGGTATACTACTGTTTCCTTTATTCATACTTGGACAACAAATAATTATGATGTGTACTGTTCCCTTTTAAAATTTTCGTTTTCAATTATGTAACAGAATTTACGTTTGGCATTTCGAACATACCATGTCATTCAGCAATTATCATGACATGCCTGTATGTAATATGTAAATGAAGTTCGATTATTATATCAGCATATTTTTTATTCTAGCCTTCAACTACTTGTGGAAGTGTTGTTTTTTTTTTTTTTTTTTATCTTTTTATCTGTTAGAGCATTGCAGTTATTGTATTGTCAGATTATTCTAATGCATTTCTTTTTATGCACATGTAATTTCGAGTTCTGGAATCAAAAGTGTGTCTGATTACACTTTCGACTAGTTTTGACCCTTGGTAACAACATCTATTATAGTTTAAAATATACTTGCTTTCTCTAAATTATACAACATGACTGGTTAAAATTCATTGGAATCCGTAAATCGTTTTTTTTTTTTTTATTTATTGATTTCTATCTCATTAAATGTGCTCCTAATTTTCAAAAGAGCGGTTTACTAACTATTCAAATATCACAGTATCGTGCGTCAAGGTATAAAAAAGAAAAGCAAATTCTAGATTCATGCACATGTGAAACCATACTTAACAATAATATTCAATCATCAATCATAAAATACTTACGAAACGAAAACTACATTTTATCGAGCACATGCCTTGTACCTTGTTTATTTTAGACTTTTAATAGTTTTGATAAGTGTTTTACATTATTAATATTCAAATATGAGAATATTGAGTCTAATAGCTGAAAATGAGTTTGACAGCTAGTACCCCAGTTTAAAAGAAAAGTTTGTTTTTTGATACAAACCTAGTCATGGCAGTGTTGAAATTAATACCCATGCAAGTCCTTGACATAACACAGCTCATTGCACACTCTGATTTTGAACATGTCATGTCGTCGACTACAACCATATCAGACTTGGTATTATCCATAGTACAGCTGTCAAAATATCCAATAAAGTTGTCTGAAACTATTTCAAATGTGTTTAATATATTAATGAAAAAAGCTTTATTCAAACCACTATAGAATATGAAGAGGTTTTATTTTCGAAAGTAAATGAGGATTTACGTTAAGTTTATTTTTTGGCCTATCAAAAATTATATATGAAAAACAAAAGTGAAATGTAAAGTACGACATGTGAAGTTTCACTTGCGTGATAAAACTGTTCATGCTTTTGCATGCGATGAAGCGCATAAAAAATAACTGGTATATCTTTTCAAAGTTCTAGTATTGCTACTTATTCAAACCAATTGTAACAGTCTACAATTGAGAATGGAAATGGGGAGTGTGGCAGTAGTTTTGACACTAAAAAATGTAATGGTTGTAGTAAAAACACTGGATCAAATTATACAGGAGAGAAAAGAACATATGTTTTAGTTGAGTGTAGTATCTGATGCATGAGTTTTAATTATTAATTGTTTTTGGCTTTTAACTAGCTGTCAGTAATTGCGAGTACTCTCAAATCGTACTTTCTTGTTCATTTGACCTGTTGATACTATTTGTAATGCTTAAATCTGTACAGGGAAGTTTTATACAGCTCTTATTTTATAGTTTTATTGTTGATATTCACCTCATATGTATCTAGTGTTTAATTAGGTATTTATATTACAGAACTTTCTTGGTATTTCTTTTTCAGGAAGTCTACCCTATCTGCAGCGTCGCCGCATTTAAAATATTTGTCTATTTTTAAAAATGCGTTATTAGAAATTTTATGTACTAGTTAAAATTTTAACAATAACAGTAACAGAGTTACAATAGGCCAATATTAAAAATTAGTTAAAAAACAGGTACTTGTATTTACACTAGACATTTTATCAGTTGTTTGTAATTTTCTCTTTGAAAAGAGAAAGTGATATGATTTACTATTCCGTATTAATAATGGGTAAATTTATGCACTTGTGTGGTTTCATATTTAGTTTATATTACTTTGTAGTAATTTAAATCTCAATGGTAAAAATAAAAATATAAATAAGAGAAAAAACTCTATAAAGATTAGTAGAGGTCGTATTTTAGAAAATTTTATATACACAGAAGTAGTATACCTAAAACGATAAAGTTATTTTTTATTTACCTGTATATATTATGTTTTTTATTCAAAAGTGAGTTGTTAAATATTTTGCGGTGGTTTGGTTTTTGGCCTTGAATGTCTGTCTCTAATATTTTATTAACCGTGTATTTGCATTCAGATAGTGCAGTTCAAATTTATTCGTTCATAGTGTGTTTATTTGCCTTTTGTTTGATTAACTTAAGCCTTCCCATTTATATTTTATCGTGTGTTTTTCTATGTTGTGATGTTATACTAAAAACGGAGCAGGTTTGGTACCATTAAAACGTTTAATCCCGCTGCAAATGTTTGCACTTGTCCTAAGTCAGGAATCTGATGTACAGTAGTTGTCGTTTGTTTATTTAATTTATACGTGTGTCTCGTTTCTCGTTTTTTATATAGATTAGACCGTTGGTTTTCCCGTTTGAATGGTTTTACACTAGTAGTTTTGGGGCCCTTTTTAGTTTGTTGTTCGGTCTGAGCCAAGGCTCCGTGTGAAAGGCCGTACATTGATCTATAATGGTTTACTTTTATAGATTGTTATTTGGATGAATAGTTGCATCGTTGGCACTCACACCACATCTTCCTTTATTTATATTTAAGTACTGTACCGACTCCAGAAAATGTATGGACTAATTATATTATATCTTTTATTCTGATTAAACAATATATGCTCATCGTATATTTCTTTTTTTATTTTAAGATCACAATTGAAATTTTTATCCACCAAGAGTGTACACTATTTGTTTTCTTCCTACCGGAAGTTAAACCCCTGCCAAAGCGGACCGTCTATTAAGCTGTGTGAAATATACAAGCAAGAAGCAATGTACTGTAAGAATTTGGACAATAGAGTCAATGCCTCAAAATTACCTTCAAATTGTATTCTCCAACTTCCTAACATACCATAGGTTGTTAATACTCCAATAGCTTTCACTTCAAACTGAGGTGCATTTGTCAAATATCCCAATACGTTTTCATCAACAACAATCCCAGTTCCTAATTTAATGTCTCCATCTGCCCAACTAATCCAGAATGGTAGATACACAGTGCAGTTAAATATATTCGGTGTAAGAAATTTATTAAAAATCCTGCTTCCAGAATCTAACGAATCGTCAGCGCGATAGATAATGTAGGTTTCATAAGTATCAAATCCAATATCAATCTCATACATTGGTTCTGACGAGATTCTGAAATCAGAACTTGACAGAAGGACATGTGCTCGACCACATCTCTTTAATTCAAATACTAACGACGTTATTCCACTAAGGTCCAGGTTATACTTATTTACGTCAATAGTGAAATCCATGACATCAGGTGTAAACCATGAACCTACTTTACCGTTGACCTGGGTTGATACAGTGGTTGTTATATGTACACCTTCAACAAAAAACGTTTATCATAAAACATATATCGCAAATACATCGTATATATCTATGTGAAGCCATGGTGATCGAGTGGTCTAGCGTGTCTAGTGCAGTCGATTTGTTGTCACGATATCTCAGTTGCATCTCTTTCGATCCCGGCGAAGGGGGATCAAAACAATTGCGAAAGCAAATTTACAGTAACATTGTTGGGCTGATGTTAAGACGAATTCTATATATATATGTTGTGTAGAAGTTATCATTTTGTACAAATTATAATTTGTACAAAAATATTGTACAAATTATAATTTGTACAAAATAGGACACAAATTCAGTTATCACTTGTACAATAATTTTTCATATGGATTTTGGCGAAAAAAGCATTGATACACATTATTGAATTGCTACGTACTAAATGACCAGACAGTACACCTAAGTTACAAAATTCAAAAGTAGTTCTTTATCATTCGTTTGAGCAGGTGATCTAGTGATTTATAAAATCAGTTATTGCAAACCATCTTTTGACTCTCAAATCGATAACGACCTGTTTCACAGGCATTTTAACTGTTTCATATAGCGAGCGTTGAAGCTCAGGAACTGTTGCTGTGAATAAACATGTGTATTTAACTGCTTCAGTCAGACTTTTAGACAAAATAAATATCTCAGAAGATTAAACACCCCATTTGGTTAGGAATATGACTATGCTTAAGTCATGAATATGTCAGTTGTTTTTTTGCCGTTTTTTTTTTATCAATGTTTTTTTTCAACAAGGATCTTTGTTTTATGACTGTGCATAACACTTAACGGAAATCAGTTGAGACAATCTAAACTTTAAAAACAAAATAAAATTTATGCAGACCAGACAGACGGACTTTTATTTTATAAGAAAACTAGTTGTTGCAGTATTATAAAATCATCAGACACAATGGCATTGAACCATCAATCATTTCACAAACAAAAGTGAAGCGGAATTAGTCATGTAAATCCAATCTTTTGATGTACCAATTACAAATATAAATTATCGCTTGCTTAAATAAAGATTTGATTGTTTTCATGGACTTTTAGAAATAACGAATAAGTGGCAACAAATCTTTTGAGATCCTTTTCACGATCATTAAAACGCTGTACACGATCTTTCACGATACAAAATATGAAATTTTACAAATATAATCGTTTTTCAAAGTTTCTGAATAAAAAAAAAATACCTCAAAATAACGATAAGAACTAATCAAGCAGTACTATCGAATGATATTTTTTTTTAAAGAAAAAGTCGTTTATGTATTAAAAATTTGAAAAAAATTTGTTTACTTTTATTTTCTCTCAAAAATTTTGAAGATCAACCTGCCTTTTGTAGTTGTGTAAAAACAGTGTATTATGTTAATAAGGTTTAGTGTGTGGTCAGTTAATTACAATTATATCATGTGAATTAATGCATTTTTCACCAAAATTCGTATTTAAAACTGTTGTACAAGTTATAAGTGAATTTTGGTCTTGGTCAAATTTTGTACAAATTGTAATTTGTACAGGCACGTTTTGTACAAATTATAATTTGTACAAAGTCAAAATACAAATTATAATTTGTACAATTTTTTTGTACAAATTATAATTTGTACAAAATGATAACTTTTACACAACATATATATATATTTTCTTACTCCTATATATTTATAAAGATATGATTGATTAAAGGACTAAATGTCGTGACTACGTCTATTTTGTATAGGGTGCACTAAAAATACATGGCTAGTTACCATATAGGGTTAGCCACCATATGGACCTATGAAGGAATTACTTCCCTTTCAAAACAATAAAGATGCCACAACCCTTTATTACATAAAAATAACACGGTGTTGAGGACAAATCTGATTCAACAGACGAAGAAATTGATGATGAAAGGTTGAATAAGTTCATAAAACATAATTAAAGGTGTTCCGGAAGGGTAAGCAGATCCTGCTCCACATGTGGCACCCGTCGTGTTGCTTATGTGATTACAAATCCTGTAAATAGTCTAATTCGGTAGGTCACATTCATGAAAGGGAAGGGGATTGTAGTTACGACGTAAGGAACATATCTGATATCATTTGTGAAACGGTTATTCCATAACGGTCAACCAAATCGTGATGGCGTCCGTAAAAGTTACGAAGGGAAGATTTCAACTTCACCATTTGGAACTCTTGGTTTAATAGCTTCCTTGTGAGCAGTAACCCTCTATCAAGAAAATCATGATAGGAAATGCAAGCACGGGAATATCGTATCAATTGGAAGATATATACCCCGTATCCAGGTGCTGCTGGAATGTTGCTACTTAGAAATGGAAAGTTCACAATTGGAAAGCTGAAATCATCTCTTTTGTCGTAAAGTTTTGTTTTCAACCGACCCTCATTGTCAATTTCTAGATGTAAGTCAAGATATGAAGCCGACTTAACTGTATCTGTAGTATCCTTTATCACCAATTCGATGGGATAGATGCGTTCCACATAGTCACCAAATTTTGAATTGTTTAGTGAAAGAACGTCATCTATATAGCGGAAAGTAGAGTTAAAGGATATTGCTAACTTTTTATCTTTCTTCCTAAGAAGTTCCTGCATGAAGTCAGCCTCATAATAATAAAGAAACAAGTCGGCAAGTAGAGGGGCACAGTTTGTTCCCATTGGGATGCCGACAGTCTGTTGAAAAACACGTCCACCGAACGTTACAAATATGTTGTCAATCAAGAAATCAAGCATCTTGATAATATCGGTTTCAGAGAATTTTTTGTTTGAATCAGAGTGATTCTTTACAAAGTATGATTTATCCCTCCCTAAGACAAGATACTTGTATCTACGTTGGCCATTCTTTTTTATGAAGCAAAGTAATACCAACTCTTTCAGTTTGTCTTTTAGTTTGGAATGTGGAATACTTGTGTAAAGAGTAGAAAAGTCAAATGTTTTAATACTGTTACAAGATGAAAGAGAGTTAGATTGTATGTACTCTAAAAGATCTTAGGAATTTTTAAGTATCCACATCTGATTCACGCCACCTCTAGAATAGACAGTTTTACAATAACTTTGAAGCCCGTCTTGGGTTGCTGATAAAATAGATGTTAATAATTTAGAAAGAGGTTTCGTGGAGCACTTGGAATACCCAGCAATATACCGTTGTTTGTAAGGACACTTATGTAGTTTATGTATCCAATACAGTGATGGAAGATCCAGTTCTTCATCTTTGGTTGAAATACCAAAAGAACAAAGAACAGACCTATAATTATCCAGGATTTCCTCTTTGGTAAGTGTCGTGAGGGTATATGTTGAGTTTCCAAGTGAATTGTCTATACCTAATTCGTTTATCAAGCAATTCATGTAGTGACTTTTACAGACAAAAACGATGTTATTTGGGGCTTTGTCACTAACACTCTATGTAACTAATAATATATATTTTGGAATATGTTGTTTGTGCTGTATTTAGGCCCTTCTACAACGAAATTTGTTTTACATGCACACGTATAAAATTGCGGTTTTTATCCAACGCAATCATAGGTTTGAACGTAGTTTTCAATTTAGACTTGTATAAATATCAGACGTACTTATAAATATAATTATTTTCTGTGACTGTATCTTGCATTAATTTGTAGGATCCTTTACTATAGATAATTGAGCTGATCTGTAACAATAGCATCTTCATGCTTTATATATCATGTACTGTATCACGACGCTAGATTAAAACTGACGAGGAAAGGTAACACACGGCCACCGAAAGCTTTAGTTTTGTGAAGCCCAGGTGGTCGTGTGGTCTAGCGCACCGGATACAGTGCAGGCGATTTGGTGTCACGATATCTCAGTAGCATGGGTTCGAATCCCGGCGAAGGAAATACAAAAAATTTGCGAAAGCAAATTTACAGATCTAACATTGTTGGGTTGTTGTCAGAACAAAACGAAGGTCAAGAGAAAATTAACAATAGAACAGACAAAATACCGATATTAGGGTATCCGCTGTTACTGTAAACTAGAAAAAGCTAATAAAACAATTAAATAAATCATTTGTATAATATCAAAAGTTATCTATACGTTTCATAAGGATTGTTACAGTAATTTCTTTTGTTGAACTGTTAAACCAACGCTCACACACATTTAATCCTGCCGTATTGATTATTTTAAAGATTCTTTTATAACGTTCTAAACAATTTGTAATTTGGTTTTTGATAAATTTCTACTTTGGCATGTAGGTTTTTTCAAGTTATAAACTGATGGGTAGTTTCTTATTAAAGTAAACAAACCATATCCTAACTAAGTATTGCTTAGATGGATACATTAAGAAACTTAAAATTTACGAAAAAAGAAGACCAAAAATATTCATCTTAAGCTACACCATGTACACCTTCAGTCGCGAAAAAAACACAACAAAAATATAAATGTATATAACATTTAATTTATGACTATTCCTTGAATATAAGCTAGTGCTCACTAGCTTCAAACATTTTCAGACTATTAGTAGTTATTGTGTTAGAAATATAATTTTTGAAATAACTGCTTCTGTTATAAAATTAATTTGTGAACTGGCACTTAAACATGTAATATGAAACTTGAGGAGTGAAATAAATATTTACAGAAAAATCAACTTACCACCAGCGTTAAGAGCCAATAAACAGAAAAGTAGTATTCTACACATCTGATCTGTGAAAATCATTTTCACCGTATTCATAAGTCCCAGTAAAATTATCTATCATTGATTGTTTATTAACAATATTTGATTTTTAACATGTTTATAGGCTAGAGGGTGATCTTACACTGACACACCAAGTCCGAATGCAATAACTATTTCACATCCCAGATGTTTTAGATAAGACAAAAATCCATTTACAATTAATAAAATCTAGTTTAGAACGTCACACAACTCTTATAATATACTTTATATATTACTATATAATAAATACCCTTTATGACCCTCGATCATAAATATTTAGAATGAAGCAAAATACTCTTGACCAATTAAATTGTAGAATTTAATGGCTCCTAATTGTGAAGAATGAAGGTAAATCATTGTTATTTCTTAGTTAGAGATAATCCTAATATTTTGATCTATTTACAGTTCAAAACAAAGAGTTTCTATAATTGAGTTGCAACTGCACTGAATCACATAAAGCAGATTGAAAGGATTTATCACAGTTATTGAACCTGACTAAAAGCAGTATTGAGAAAGAAACAAAGAAATCTAAAGTAATAAGTTTAAGTGTACTGGTGCAGTAAAATTTTCACCTCGAGTGTAAATATGAATAACTCCGAATTAATAAAACTATAAACATCAAAGCAATGCAAAAAAAAAAAAAAAAAAATAACAACAAAAAAGTTTTAAAATGAAATTCAAATTAATCTTTAGCTTTCCAAAACTCTGATTACCAATATTTCGATAAAATAAAAGCAACAGGAATTTAAAATAGTTATTCAAATTTTTTAAACGCATTTTATTAGAACATTTCCCTCACTTAATGAAATAGTATTTGATTTAAAAAGCCGGACTGTGAAATAAAATTAGTTGTAATTACAAATATTATTTTTTTAAAAGGGCCAATAGCTGTCAAATTTATGATCACCGATTTTAATCAAATTCTTATGTTTGATTTATAACAATGTAAAACACTTATCCAAAATCTTAAAAGTCTAAAATAAACAATAAACCGGGCACGGGCATAAATATACGTAGCTTCGTTTCGTGTGTATTTTAGTCTAGACGCCAACTTATTAATCATCGAGTTGACCTTTAAAGTCATCCGATGACCATCCAATGACCATATAAGTGATGTAAACATTAATATAGATATGCATAGATTAAGAAAACTCGTGCGGTTGGATTATTCTAGGTCTTTTTAATTTGATATTATCAATGAAAAATAAATGTTTATCATCGTTTTTACCTTATAAGAACGATTTTTTTTTTGGATCGAATCAGTCAATGAAATGATTTACCTTTGTTTTACTTTCAATGTTGACATTCTTTACCTTTAAATAATTTTATATCCAATTCATGTGTTATCCATCTCACTCACCCCATATGGAATTAATGGACCCCATGTATATCGTATCAGGTCACTAACACACCATGTAACTATTAATATTATACAAAACAGTATTTGAACAAACTTTCAAACTCAGTTGGAATGATTTTTACTTATCAGAACAAAACGAAGCTGAAGAAAAAATTAACCAAAGGACAAACAAAATACCGAAAAATAGCGAATTTCATGTGATGCATATCACCTCACCGGACACATGTGCAGTCATGAATTAACAAGGTCCCAGCTTGAACATGCTTCACAATTATAGAAATTCGAAATATTCAAATGTTTTAAGTATGATTCTCTTTTTTTTTTCTTCTAATTTTATTTATGTTAATTATGTCCCTGATTTCATTTTGGAATATTTAATGTTTTATTTCATGTGTTATTATCATACATGATGCAGTGTATGTTAGTATTGGTAAAATTAAGGACTTTTACTACAGTAATTTTTCCTATTAATGTTAAGTTTCGTTTATTCCATCCTTGAATCAATTTTTCACATTTATCCATTTTTTTCTCTGTGTTTAATTTTTGACATTCTTGATAATTGTAACCAAAATATATTCCTAGACTTTTAATGTGGTCTTTGTTTCCAGTTTATATTTTCAAATTTATCATTTGACTTTTTAAGTTTGCCAAGCCACAAGCCTTTTGTTTTGTTTCTATTTTTTGAGTTCAGAAAGGCTTCCAAAAATTTCAATGATATTAAGGGCAATACCTATATCTTTGCGTGTTTTTAAAAACAATTGAGTATCATCTGCCAATTGACATATTTTTAGTGAGCAAGATTTTCCATCAAATTTGATTTCAAATCCTTTTAATTCCTTATTTTCTCTAAATTTAATTGCCATTATTTCAACACACAAGAAGAAAATTAACGAAGATAACGACACCCTAGTCTAATCCCACGAAATGTATGGAAGGGGACAGACACCCATCCATTATTTAAAATACATCCTTTTATGTCTGTATACATAGTTTCAACCCATTTTATGAATTCTTTTTTAAAACAAATGTTTTTAAAGATTCAAACATAAAACACCACTCAAGTGAGTCGAAAGCTTTAGTAAAGTCTGAAAATAAATTGCACTATCTACATTAAATTTTCAGAATAATCGATAATGTCGTGGGTTTGTCTAATATTAAATCCTATGTATCTATTTTTTATGTCACCTTTTTTTATCAGAGTGAATGGTTTTTGGTAGTACTGATTTTAGTCGTTGTGCTAAGGCATAAGCTAGTAATTTAACATCATAGTTTAATAATGTAATAGGTCTATAGTTATCAAGGGAGAGGGGATATGTTTTTTAATCAAAAGAGATATGGCTCCAATTTTTTGGGGGTTTGTTAATTCTCCTTTTTTTTATAGCAATAGTTGAAAACTGGTACCATGAAATCTTTAATCTGTTCCCAAAATTTTCTATAAAACTCAGTGTTCAGTCAGTCCAGCCCTGGGGCCTTGTTTAATTTCATCTTAAATATAGCCTCTGTATTTCAAATATTGTAATTTTCCCCTCACATGTATTACTTTCAGATTCATTTATTATTTTACTTTCTTTGATAGTTTCGAAGTATTGTTTTACCTTTTCTGTATCGGGTTTTGTTGAAGTATATAATATAGTATAATAATTGACTTCCAGATTTAGTATTTTGTTTTGGTCATATGTTACTTGATTATTTTCATCATTCAGTTGAGTTATAGTTTATTTTACTTTGCCGTGTTTTTTTTTTACCAAGAAAAAAAGATGTGTTTCTTTTAGACATTTTACGCGTGATATTATTTGATTTCCTTTAATTTTTCCATTATGTAAACTTGGTAATTATTTTCAATGTTTGCTTTTAGGTTAACTTTCTTCTCATTTATATAATCATCACAATCAGTTTCGTCATGTGGAGTTTTTAATGTATTTTCTAAGATTTCAATAGTATCTTTTTTTATATTTGCCTTTAATTTACAGTATTGGATGGTATAATCCTTACCTCAACTTTAAAATTATCACATAAAATATCTAGGTTAAGAGATGTTTCTGATTTTGTTTTATATGTATTAATCAATTTTGATTTTTTTTTAGATACTGTTCATCATTCAGGATGCTGCTTTTTAATTTCCAGTAACCTCGCCCTTTTGAGTTTCTATTTATGCTGATTTGTAATGAAACAGCGTAATGATCAGTGTTTGTAAAACTGTTGGTCTTATGTCGCATGTAATGCATTTTTTATTAACTTCATCACTTACTAAAAAGTAATAAATTCTTGTAGATTCTGATAAGTTTTTCCTTCTCCAGGTAAATGGGGTTTTATTTATGTTTTTGCTTCTCCAGACATCAGTTAGTTTAAGATTCTTGATTAACATTTTAAGGTTATTAACTGGTTTAACAAATTTTTATTTCCTACTTTTTTCTTTGTATCTCTCTTATTAACTGGCAATACTGTGATTTTTAATTAATTGTTTTACTGATTTAATAAAAGTGTTTCTTATTTTACAATTATTAGGTGCATATAGGTTCACTAATGTATATATATTGTCATCCATATCTATATTAACTAATATAAATCTCCCTTCTGAATCCTTATATTGGTCAATAATCTTGAAGTTTAATCTGCTTTTTATTCATATGGCAACCTCGCTTGCATTACTTAACTTGTTACTAAAGATTACTTCACCTTTGAATTCTTGTTTTAGCTTTGGTTCTAAGGTTTGAGTAAAATAAGTTTCTTGTAGGAATACTATATCACATTTTTGTTGATTAGCCCATTCAGTAATTCTGTTTCTTTTTGTAACCCGTTGGTATTTACAGTGCAGACATGGATACAGTTTTTGTTTGTCATTTTGTATCAATATTAGGAAGGTAAGATAGATAATTGACGAGTTCTGTTGTGTTTGAAAGAATATTAAACCTGTTAATCCGCATGAATTTAAATTTTAAGATTTTATCTTTATCCCTGCTTTGTGGATTGTTTTTTATATGATATCTTTATCAATATTAAATTCTTTCTATATTTACATCTATGTACAATTACAACTACATGTACGTGTATAATAATCATGATTATAAATGTGTAAACATAACACAACATTTCAATTATTGACCTCAATATATAGGTCATGATTTGAGTCAACAATGGGACTTCAGATACAGACTCCTCTGTGTCCAAAAAAATTATTTTGGACTCATTAAATTTGTAAACATACATAAAAATACAATCAATAGCAAAATATATACAGAGATAGCTTTAAACTTTAAACTAAACACAAAATATTGTTTTTAATGTTTTAACATGTAACATAAAAAATACATACTGGACTACTATTTACATAATATGTATGTTGTATAGTATTATTGGCTACTTGATAAGCTAACTTAAAAACTAGTTTATGTGTAATAAAAACTTGTACTGTATGACTTATTAAAGTTTTAGTGTGAATTATAGTAATTGAACTTTGTTTTGATTTTGTGGATGTGCTTCATCCTTTTGAAGTTTGGTGCATGGAATCGCAGATGATAATCTAATATCAACTTGAATAAAACATATTGAAGGATTTATTACGATTACGCATGAACATTTCTGAAGAGCTTTTTGATATAAAAATGTGACGTAAATGTACTTGTGTAGTTATACAACAAGAAAAAGAAAATACACAAAAATTATGATAAGAAAAAGATCTAAAGATTTTGAGATTTTGCACATGCTGCTTACTATTTGATGTGAGAATATGTACATAATTTCCAAAGGAATGTGAATTTCTTTTAAGGGAGGATACTTGTAGTTGTTTATTTTCTTGTTCTGTTTCAAAAATGCTCATACATGCTTATTTCTGCCATATATTGATTATTTATGATATTCTTATATAGCGTGCTAAACAATTTATAATTTGGTTTTTGATAAATTTGTACTTTGACATGAAGGTTTTGTCGAGTTATATATGGTGGGTAGTTTCTTATTAAAGCAATCAAACCATATCTTAACTAAGTATTGCTAAGATGGAAACATCAAGAAACTTAAACTTTACGAAAAAAAAAGAAGACCTCAAATATTCCAATTTAGCTACACCATGTACACCTTCAGTCGAGAAAAAAAACTCATGAATACAACCAAAAATAAATGTTTATAACATTTAACTTATTATTATTCCTTGAATATCAGCTAATGCTCATTTGCTATCACGAGTTGGTTGACCGCTATGGAATAACGAGTTGGTTGGCCATTATGGAATAACCGTTTCACAAATGATATCGGATATGTTCCTTACGTCGTAACTACAACCCCCTTCCCTTTCATAAATGTGACCTACCGAATTAGACTATTTACCGAATTTATTATCTCATGAGAAACACGACGGTGGGGTTCGTATTGTTTATTCTTTGGTTGTCTATGTTGTGTCATGTGTACTATTGTTTGTCTGTTTGTCCTTTTCAGTTTTAGCCATGGCGTTGTTAGTTTATTTTCGATTTATGAATTTGACTGTCCCTCTGGTATCTTTCATCCCTCTTTTGCTACAAACATGTTTAAGCTTTACTGGGCTATTAGTAGTTATTTTTGTTAGAAATATAATTTTTGAAATAATTGGTTCGGTTATTAAATTAATTTGTGAACTAGCACTTAAACATGTTAAATGAAACTTGAGAATCGAAATAAATATTTACAGAAAAATCAACTTACCACCAGCTTTAAGAGCCAATACACAGAAAAAAATAATTATATATCTGATCTTTCTTGAAAACACTATACATCATTGTCATAAGTCACAGTAAACTTGTGTACATTTATGGAAACTTCATATCAATGATTTGAATTTATCTTAACCATGGCCATGATGTTTATGCGATCTTATATTGATAAAAATACTTCTCTTATGGTTGGGGCCTGTTATCTAACTCCCACGTGAATAGATATTTTTCGTATCACACCGTACGGAGTGTGATATGAAAAAGTGATATAAAAATTACGTTAATTTGATTGGCTTATCTCGTAAATTTCCAATATTTTCATTGGCCGTTGATCAGGTCATTATTCACTGGAAAAGGTCATGCCGGGACTACTTTTTTTCTGACAACTGATTGTTTACTTCCGGTAAAACAGATGACGCCCGTAGCAACAACTCTCGCCACGAAAATAATCATGAAAAAATTTGTTTTTTACCATACGTTTTACAGCTTGTGATAATTCAATATCGTTTGAATTAAACTGAGTCATCTCATTTTTAAATATATAAAATCAGCCTTGAGCGAATAAAATAAAACCATATTAGTTCAAAAAGTATACAGATCAGTACGCGTTGCAAAGAAAAACGGCCGTAGCAACACAACTCGCAACAAATAGGCCACGCACATACAACTTTTTGCCATAAGAGAAATAGGTTTAACAACTTGTGAGAATTAGATATCGCTTGATATCAACTCTCGTTATTTAATTTCAATAATAATAAACTCGCCATAGGCTCGTTTATTATTATTGAAATTAAATAACTCGAGTTGATACCAATCGATATCTAATTTTCACTCGTTATGAAACCTAAAAATATCAAACGTCTTGAACTATGTTGTTCCAAACGATGAAAAGTGCTGTTCGGAGCTCGGCGAGCCTTTCTGGTTGATTTTGGCTATTTATGATATGTCGTCTTCATTCGTCACAAAGGTGTTTGCCCCATTGGCGTTAAATCTTGAGATTTCAGTTTTCTGTCAGCAGACTGCACCAGTGGTGTTTTCCTGGAATATTCGTGCAAAAGGAATCGTCGGTGTAAAGTTCATAGTGCAGCAATTCACTGTAAAAG
The DNA here is from genome assembly GCA_019925275.1 of Mytilus edulis. Lineage (NCBI taxonomy): Eukaryota > Metazoa > Mollusca > Bivalvia > Mytilida > Mytilidae > Mytilus > Mytilus edulis. Next base: position 49,363,544 of record CM034361.1, on the reverse strand, counting down.
ATCCATGCAAAATGTGAGGTAGATTTCCTTCTCGTGCTGCTGAATTTATTTTTACATTAAAGGATTAATATTTGATTTGTGAGAAGGGTCTAAGATATAGATATAGGAAGATGTGGTATGAGTGCCAATGAGTAAACTCTCCATCCAAATAACAATTTATAAAAGTAAACCATTATAGGTCAAGGTACGGCTTTCAAATAGAGGCAACAGTAGTATACCGCTGTTCAAAACTGATAAATCGATAGATCTAAACAAACCCGGGTTACAAACTTAAACTGAGGAAAACGCATTAAATATAAGGGAACAACGACACATTAAAATGTTACACGCACAGAAACGAACTAAGTATTAGACAAAATCCGATGAGAATAACAAATATAATATCAAAAATAAATACATGAATTTGGGATAGAAATGTACCGTGACACGTCTTATATCATAATGTGAATCCACACTCAAATATAAAAGGAAGCAAAAGATATAAAAAAACACAACGTCAAAATGTAACACACACAGAAAAGAACTTTAATATAACTATGACAAAATTCCTGACTTGGTACAGGACATATTTAAAGAAAAAAATGGTGGGTTGAACCTGGTTTTGTGGCATCCCAAATCTCCCGCTTTAATGGCAATGTTAAATATAAAATTAAAATAATTACACAACATAACAGGACTACAATACAAATAAATAGGACTAAGAAACAATCCAATAATAGCAAACAAACACACCAGATTAAAAATTTAATACGCCAGGAGTGCGTTTCTTCCACACAAGACTTACTAGTGACGCCCAGATACAAAAGTTTGAAAGACAAAACAAGTAAAAAGTTGAACAGCAAAAGTTCATAAAGCTGATCCAAATACGACCAGGGTTTTCTACTTGGGATACGAACATCCTTATTATTTAGAATAATTTATACTTTTGCAAACAGTAAATTTTATAGACTATGTCAAAGATATACATGATGAAACTAAAGTATTAACTAAATACAGGGAAAAAAACAGAACAAACACGGAGCCTGCATGTATTTAATGGGTTCTGATGACTAATTTAAAAGCGAGTTTGATACACCTTTTATTAAATGGTATCCCAGATCGGATAGACACACGTGTTTCTTAAAAGACGATATGTTTTAAAGGTTTAGTCTAATATATAAAACTGTGCACATAACTTCTTTTACGTCAACGTTATTTCGGTGAGTAACTTTTTGGATAACCGAATTAATGATCAAATTAATCCCTTAGAAAATGACTGTTAATCATTCGAAGAACATAATTTCGCTGAAATATATATTTTGTCACGTTCGATTTATTTCCAACTTAAGGGAGTTTTTGCAACTTGTTATACCATGCATTTATTGAAAGTTAAATCTTTGTCACGCTTCTACTTACAAATGATAAACATGGTATTAGTTGTGTCTTTATGATGTTGGCATTCCTTGCATAAAACATGAAGCTGAAATCTGGATAAGAAAAACACGAAAAACATAGTTTGGCATTTCATTTTCAAAGCTTTAAAATGTCCTCTAAACACTTTTTCTACCAAAAATATACTATTTGGTTATAGTAAGGATTGATTGTTATGATACACCAAGTAAAATCACAAAATACTGAACTCCGAGGAAAATTCAAAACGTTCCGAATTAATCAAAAGCTCAAGCACATCAAACGAATTGTCATATTCCTGACTAGGTATAGACATTATCTCATGTAGAAAATGATGGGTTGAACCTGGTTTTAAAGCTATCTAAACCTCTAACATGTATAACAGTCGCACCAAATTCCATTATATTTACAACGATACGTGAACAAAATAAAAAGACGCAAGAGGTAAAAATATCAAAAACAACGGGTACAGCAGTCCACATTGCGTTACCATGCAATACATTGATACGTTGAAGATCGTAGAATGCTGAATTGGTTGGCTAAGTGCCTGGATTAAAGAATTGAGAATAAGATACGGTTTGTGCGAAAAATTAATTATTGCGATGCAATGTAACCATGATAAGAATGATACATAGTCTTAGGTTAAGTAATTTGTTGGTGCGTAATAAACATTGTGTTCGCCAGACATGCGTTTTGCCTATAAAAGTCTTGTCAGTGACGCTTGAAAAAAGAGTTTAAATTGCCAAATAAAGTGCGTAGTTAAAGAGATTCGATGACTAAAACGTTTTTATATTGATATTAATTTTTAAATTATTTTCGAACTGCTGCAAAAACCATTAATTGAAATTGTCTTGAATAGAATCGAAATGAAATAAGATTTACACGTACTCAAAGCTGATTCAACCCTAACAAAGATTTAGTTCTAATTGTAAATTGTTTTCCGATTGTCTCTCTTTACACATTACATAATATATTCGCTAAAACCAGACTCTGCCGTCAATTTCGAAGACCCTGTATAGTTCATGAGCAGTATACGGATGAACTCATATTAAACCTGTAATGATCACTTTATATAATGCAATAGCTGGCTACAAATGTTATCAAGGTGTGTGTTTATGATATATCAATTTGTTTTTAAAGATATATAAACATTTCGATGGTCTTGTTTCTGTTTATTTTGGACACAACATACATAAATATTGATCTGTAATACATGTCCCTCTGGTTACGCATTACCTCGGGTAAAGATAACACTTATCAATCGAACTATTGCAAACTTCTTGAATTGACTTATTTTTATTTATAGTTTAATAAATTAACATGTTAATTAATATGATATTTATATAATAGTCCCACTTTCTGTGCTGCGAACTTTAACTATAATACTACGTACTAGCACATAAAGAGCATCAGAGAAATACAATAACATATTTAGTATCCGACTAAAATATTCAGTGACATATTCAATATTCGTTCAGCGTAGACAACTGAAAATTGATTTTGCAAGCTTTAGAAACAGGGGATAGGAATAGCATGGCTCACTAATTTTTCTCTTATTTGTGAACGTTGCGAGTTCAATCAAATTTTATATTTTCTTACAATGTAAAAAATTCAATATTGTTGGTATTCTGCAATGAAACATTAAGCTTAAAAGGTATATATATATTTTTTCCAAAGTGTTAAATTTGTCTCTACATGATTTACACGCGGACCGCAATGAGAAAATATTGTTTAGTAATTTCTTATAATCTAATTCTCAATTTTATTTTAAACCTGAGTAAACAATGAAAAATCGTTGATTACGTCACGGTGACATGAAAAAATTATGTCTTTGAGCGGATAAACAAAACAACGTCAGCCAATCAGAAGACGCGTTACATCCAAAATTAAATTATTTAATTAAAATTTGTAGCAGGATACCAGAACACTATCAACTTCTTGTAGACTGTTATTGTTTCTTGTAGACTGTTATTGTTTCTTGTAGACTGTTATTGTTTCTTGTAGACTGTATAAATGTTTCTTGAAGAGTGTTATTGTTTCTTGTAGACTGTTATTGTTTTCTTGTAGACTGTTATTGTTTCTTGTAGACTGTATAAATGTTTCTTGTAGACTGTTATTGTTTCTTGTAGACTGTTATTGTTTCTTGTAGACTGTATAAATGTTTCTTGTAGACTGTTATTGTTTCTTGTAGACTGTATAAATGTTTCTTGTAGACTGTTAATGTTTTCTTGTAGACTGTTATTGTTTCTTGTAGACTGTTATTGTTTCTTGTAGACTGTATAAATGTTTCTTGTAGACTGTATAAATGTTTCTTGTAGACTGTTATTGTTTCTTGTAAACTGTTTTTGTTTCTTGTAAACTGTTTTTGTTTCTTGTTAAACCGGTATTTAAATACAAGACTAGTCGAGTGTTGTATAACTATTGACAAATAAACGCAAGAGCTGATTAGATGGTGTCTTGTGCAAATACTATTGATGACATAATCGTGTTTAAAATGCATTTTGTTGACAAAATGTCTGACAATATGACGCACAAAATGCAATTAAGCAACCCATTTAATGTCATTTTTTTATACAATCATATTTCAAAAGACTTTATCAAGCAGTCACATTAGATATTTTAGACTCAATAAATCTAAATTCTAATCAAGAGTACTTTAATTGCAGTGGATCATATTGGTTGTAACTGTTGTCGATGTTATTGTTAAATACATCCTGTGTTTCAATATCATAAATGCTGTTGAAAGTTATAGTTTGATTAAAAATCAGTTTATATGGTTATTTTACACTGTATGATATTTTGCTATTTAATGATTTGGTAGGAAACAAACGTAATGCGACTATATTTTTTTATCTTTTGAATTTTGAAAGCATTTTCTAAAATCTTTTTGTGTCGTATTTTGCAAATCTTAACTTTTGTTAAGCTTTTATTTACATAATGATGTTTCCCAGTAAAAATCCATATAAAACGTGACATTTTCTTCATAATCTTGAGAAGAGGCTCGAGTTGACATATCTGTAATTTTTTTTAACATATCACAATAAATACTACAATTTAACAAAATATATAAAAATAATCCATCATTTTTATTTGGTACTCCCATACCACCTTAAAGTAATATTTTTATTGGAGGGTTTGTATTACCTGTTACTAAAGTTATAGTTGAACTTGATATAGAATATTTTACAATCTGTTTGCCGTCGAGTTCAAACCCCAGTAGGGCGATTTCTCGAAATTCCTTCAGAATGATATTGTTTATAAATGATGTGTCTTTATAGGAGCATTTCCGTTTTGATGAAATTATGAGGGTGCTAACGGCTTGTTTTCTATTTTGGAGGGAATTTAAAGAGTTTCAAATTAATAAACCTTTTATAGAGAATCAAATATATTTCAAACAAGCGTAGCGTTGTATCTTCGTCGCAATGCAAATTAGCATATTGTTTTTTATAAAGCACCCAATTAGCAATACGAATCTGGCGACTCACATATATTCTATATCATTATTACAGTTTATTATACACCAATTTTTATTTTAAACAACGATGAAAATGTTAATACAAATCTAGTAAATTAACATTTTAGTATTTACAAATGGTTCAAGATTGATTAAAGCAAGCACCCCTTTTGAAATTATTTTAAAACACATTTGAAGCGTGTTATCCATATAAATCGGTTATCTACACAGAATTTATCTAATAGATAAAAAAAAAACAATTTCAAATGTCTGAAACAATAATGAATACCTTACAAGGTTATTGTATGAATAATTACGCTATCAAAAAGTTATCCGACTGGATTTTACTTTAGTTTCAAAACTGTTGATCTCTTTTCCCTCACACATCAAATATTCTGTACAATGAATAAATTTCTCTTTTACATTTTATATTTTGTTTAATATTTTCCTTTTTTATAATTGTTTAATACATATGAGGATGCTGTTTTTATGCATTATGAATATTTTGTATTGCAAGTATTCAAATTAAAATCTCAAAAGGCCATCAAAGCTTTTAGTTATGGTTAGAAGATCTCAACATCGGTCGAAAATGTTCAAAAATAGATAATTAGGACGTATATAAAGGGACATTCTTGATATAAAATATCCATAAATGTTCATAGTTAACTAGGACTTATGAACATGTTGAATATCATTTTCAAGACAAATCAGCTGTTTAAAATTCTACTTTTCTGTGTGCTGACTTTTAAAGCGGGTGGTAAGTTGAGTTTTGGTTAAGATATTTCATTTGATTTTTGTTAATGTCATCTCACAAACTAGTATTAATATCGAAACAGTTCTTGGAAAAACCCTATGTCAGCACTTCGGTGTTGACATGAATATCAATTATGTGGATATTTTTATAAATTTCCTGTTAACAAAACTTTAAATTTTTCGAAAAACTAAGGATTTTCTTATCCCAGGCATAGATTACCTTAGCTGTATATTTCACAATTTCTTGGAATTTTAGATCCTCAATGCTCTTCAACTTTGTACTTGTTTGACTTATATAACTATTTTGATATGAGAGTCACTGATGAGTCGTATGTAGACGAAACGCGCGTCTGGCGTACTAACAGAGGGACGAAAGATATTAGAGGGACAGTTAAACTCATAAATCGAAAATAAACTGACAACGACATGGCTAGAAATGAAAAAGACAAACAGACAAACAATAGTACACATGACACAACATATAAAACTAGAGAATAAGCAACACGCACCAAACCAAAAAACTAGGGGTGATCTCATGTGCTCCGGAAGGTTAAGCAAATCCTGCTCCTCATGTGGCACCTGTCGTGTTGCTTATGTGATAACAAATTCGGTAAATAGTCTAATTCGGGAGGTCACATTCACGAAACGGATGGGGATTGTAGTTACGACATAAGGAACATATCTGATATCATTTGTGAATAATCCTTGTACCTTTGATAATTATTTATGTTTAACACAATAACTACTTCCACTAACAAAGCATAACTATAAAAAGAATAGAACAAATTAGCATTAATGGATATTCAATAAAAAGTCATTATTTAAAAGTAATAAATTATGATTGGTGTTGTTTTTCTTAGTTATATATATGACGTGGCTCTGTACCTATATATGCTTATTCATCCCGTCATTATGTTATTGTACTATCATGGTAAATTTGTGTATTCGTGTCTTTAACTTTTGCTAATATGCTTGGTCTATATGCCATTTTGTGCTATTTTGTTACATATTTGTATGTTTTTTTAGTGATTTAGATTATAACACAATGTTGACTGCAGCATTTTTGACACTTTTACCTATTATGTCTGTTTATTTTGTTCACGCATCGTGAAAATGCCTGTATCAAGTCAGGAACATGACAGTTGCTGTCCATTTTATATAATGTGTTTGAGCTTTTGATTTTGCCATTTCATGTTGTGTTAAACTTAACTTCTTTTGTTTATTCTTGCAATACAACTAGTCCGATAAATGTAGCATATCATATCATTTATTTACCCATTGTGTTTTTAGTGAAACATCTCTTACTGTTTCAGATATTCAGATATTGTAAAAAAAATATTCTCGAAGGTACAAAAAAGAGTACTCGCCATAGTGTGGAAAAGATAACACTTAAACAATTTACTCCGTATTGATTACAGAAGATAATCGATATGGTTTTTTTATATTCCTACAACAAGATTTCAGCGATTCATATGAGCTTGGTTTTTTTTTTTAATATTTAACGCTTATTATTGAGTTGTCAAATTTGCGCCGATCTGATTTCATTTTAGGTCAAAATAAAGGTTATTACTTGAAAGACGGTAAAAAGTCTAGTTTGCTACTTTGTCATATCTATTTTTAAATTTGTTTTTAACTTTGAATATCAATTTTGTATTGATATTTTGATCCCGTTCTTTAGTTTTAGCAGCGGCGATTCAATTAAATGTAATTTACTGTTTATTTTATTTTGTATTCATCTGATACACAGTTTAGAATTTTTCTTTGTTTGTCATCCACTGTGACTTTGAGTCTATTTTGTCAAACGTTGTCACTTAAACTTGCAACACGTTTGGCCTAATCATAACCACCAACTATGTTTCAGTAACAAAAATATAATCAATGTATAATTTATTCTCTTCTAATAAGCAGAAATGTCAACCTCAGCCTCTATACCGGTAACTTCCAGCAGATCCTCCATGGTAACCATGATATTTACCACCATATTTACCGCCGTATTTACCACCATATTTACCGCCATATTTACCGCCATATTTACCACCATATTTACCGCCATATCTACCATATTTACCACCATGATCACTGTTCTGTAAAATAAATTAGACATATTTAAGAAAGTGATCATGACCACTATTCTGTAAAACAATTGAGATACAGTTAAGAAAGAGATCATTGCAGTAGATGTATTGATTGATCTTGCTATTGTGTAAGACTAGCGTTAACATGTTTAATGATAATTAATATGTGATGTTTGTTTCTCCAGGGTACACACAAACTCATACAACTACAATGCCACTAAGTTTATAACAATAAGATGTATTGTTGTATTTTGTTAAAATTTGTATTATATTGTGTTTGTTTTACGGAGCTACGGGAAAAAAAAAAGCTGAACGAACTCCGTTTTCTCGCATCTTAATTAATAATAAAGCTTTCTACAAATTAAATACATTTTACTTATTCCGACAATGACCAAATTTTGTAGTTGCAACTGACGACTGTAAGGGGAGGTGTTTACATTTATATTTAAAAACACAAACTGTGTGAACAGCAATCTACATGTACATTAATACCCAATACCTCCGAATTGTTAAAAAATCATTTACAGGAAATATATTATTTTGTGACATCTAGATTACATTTTTAGCCATTATTACGTGGTCAGTCTTCTAAATTTAGAAACAATCAAATAAGCCTATCAGTGAAGCATAAATTTAAAAAAGAAGATGTGGTATGGTCACCGAAATATAAATATGACCGATCGGCTCAATTCTAAACATACTAGATCAATGTTCAAGGCACATTCATATTCTTTTAACTTACCAGTTTGAATATACATTTTTTAAGTTTTCCTATTTTTTGTTACCAAACTAAGATATCGCACAAATGTGTTGGGCTCTAAAATTAGTTCGCACAGTAAATTATTACCTTTTGAAATAAATAATTGGAGTTAAACAACGCCAATATTTTGAAACGGTTGGTTGATTTGCTACATATGTATACTGTCGTCTAATTCAAGCAGATTGCAGATCTTTGTTTGTATTAACAACATAAAATGTAGCAATTTGTCTCCAGTTAGTTTACATGTGTATGATTTTTTATTCATTCGGAGCATCAAGAGGTAAAAAATTTTATAACCCCACTTACAAAATATATGTTTTACAGTTATTGGTTGACGTTTTGGTATTTTTGATATTTTCTTTTTACATATTTTTTCAAAATTAACCAGGCATACACAATCCATATTAATTTCATCCTGTTTACATGTATGTAGATATGATATGCATGTGCATTTAGAACAATGAATCAAAAACAGTTTTCTTAATTCCTAGATATATAAATAATAAAAATGTTCACTCACCCTCCACCAGAATTTCCTCCTTTACTTTTACTCCTTCTGTTATATATTCCATAGGCATCTAAAATGATCAAAATAATGAGTAATGCATACATTTATATCTCCGTGTCACAATTTCACCGACAAGCAAGTAAACATATGTCCTTAACATATACATGTCAAGTTTAAATGAAAACGAACCAAACCAAAAAATGCGGATGACATCTTTAAATTAAGACGTTTATTAGTTTATTGATGCTCAATCAGGTCCATTAGGAGATGACAATCAAATGTTTGCACTTTGGTCGGGTTGTTGTCTTTTGACATGTTCCCCATTTCCATTCCCAATTTCATTAACTAACGAAAACTGAGGGAATTGTTTTCACTACAATGGAAAATGGATGTGCATTGTCATTAACATTAGTCATTAACATTAGTCATTAAAATTCGTCATAATCATTCGTCATTAACATTCGTCATGCAAATTCGCTCTCAGTTGAAATGTCAAAATCAGTAATAGAACGCAATCGGTAAAATTGGAGCACAGACCACAAGTTCTTGTTTCTAGTCACTTTCGATTCCGACACATGGTATCAGTCTTTTTTCTACTCACCAACTGGCATTGTAACTGATGCCACCATCAACAGAGCAACAAGGACTATGATTCCGAATAACTTCATGTCTGTAATATTTGAGTTTAACAGTTCTCTTTCACGTTTTATTGGGAAGCTGACGATAATCAAGATTCAGTTCTAGTTTATATATCTTTTGTGCCCGAAACAGCTGGTTAGTACAAATATAAAATTACAATAACTTTATATTGTTACAACATGTTTGACAACGTTTGTTAAAAATGTCAAACCCCACAACATTGAAGGACAATGAAAAAGCTACAATAGGTATTGTGCCAGTATTAATATATATCCAAATAACAAGGATTTATATACATTTATATGTAACACTTACAATACGACGAGATTAAAAACTACCTTGCTTATAAATGTAGGACTAGTACTCTAAAGTGCGATGGGAACGGTAAAGTACGATGGCCACGCTAAAGTGCGATGGTCTACGCTAAAGTGCGATGCCTTTATACGCTAAAGTCCGATGGTCCGCGAAAGTATAGACGAAAAAAACGTAGATTGATTATGACGTTAACAGTCGTTTAAACAAACCAAATATGTACAATATTTAACATGCCGGAAGATAAAATTGAGAATGTTGACGTTGCCGTTTACTTTGTGGTCGTCCCATTGAAAGTATTGTCGTTTTTATTGAAAAGTTACGTCTGTTAAATAAAGTTTGAAGCGTAAATTATAAATTGTCGACTAAAACAGCAATTTGTACATTGTTGGTAAATATAACATGATTTTGTACTCGATACGGAAAAAAAGAAAGCTGAACGAACTCCGTTTTTCTCGCATCTTAATTAATAATAAAGCTTTCTACAAATCAAATACATTTTACTTATTCCGACAATGATAAAATTTTGTAGTTGCAACTGACGACTGTAAAGGGAGGTGTTTACATTTATATTTAAAAAAAAAACTGTGTGAACAGCAATCTACATGTACATTAATACACAATACCTCCGAATGTTAAAAAATCATTTACAGGAAATATATTATTTTGTGACATCTAGATTACATTTTTAGCCATTATTACGTGGTCAGACTTCTAAATTTAGAAACCATCAAATAAGCCTACCAGTGAAGCATAAATGTAAAAAAGAAGATGTGGTATGGTTGCCAATGAGACAACTCTCCACAAGATAAAGCCTATCACTTGCTATGGTATACCTTAGCATACTAAGTTTTGCAAAAAGACTTATTTTGTTTTAATATCCATGTATTAAATTTCAAAATTAAGCTAACCCCATTGTTCCATCGCACGTTAGCGTGCTATACCATCGTACTTTAGCAAACAATCATCCATCGTACTTTAGCGTGAGACACCATCGCACTGTAGCTGATATCATCGCACTTTAGCATGACCATCGTACTTTCGAGTCCTACATATATAAAAAAAAAAAAAAAAAGTATGCTACCAGAACTATGCAATTAGAATAAACATATTTATTTATTTATCACAAGTATAATCGTTTATATAAATATATAAAGTTGTTTCTTGTTTTATGGATCTTATTCAATTGATTTCCTTTTTGTTCAAAATTTATGAAAGTCAACAATTTTAAGTGATCTCCAACTTATATTATTGTATATCAGATAGTTTCCTCAAATAATAACATATATCCAAATAACATGGTTTTAGATACATTTATATATAACACTTACAATACGACGAGATTATTAGTTACATAGTGTGCTAGTGACCTAATACGGTATATATGGGGTCAGTAAATCGTATTACGTCACTAGCACACTATGTAACGAATTATTTATCTAACCGACTATCTTAACGTGTAAAATTTAGACTAGTAACCTAACAAAATTAGCAAGTCTTCAATACAGTTAGCATTAACATGATTACGAAACTACTTCCTGTGATCCTAAAAAAAACAGATGCCAACAATGACAACTTGTTAGATTCAAATGTGTTTTGTGAATTTATTTCACTTTATCATCACTTTCTTCGTCTGTTGAAACCTTTAAGATTTTTTCTCAGTACTGTTTTGTTTTTTAAAGGGGCGTAACACCACTACTAACGGTGTATGAAATAAGCCCCGCCTCCTTATTACCTTATATGGAATATAAAGAGACGTAACTCCGCTACTAACCGTGTATGAAATAAGCCCCGCCTCCCAACTAACCTAATATTAAATATACACGGTTTCCACGAGGACGCTTTTAACCAATCATATTCCTAGAAATGTATAGGAGGTAAGATAATAAGAAATACTCTGCTTATAAAAAAATAGTATGTTACCAGAACAATGTAATTAGAATAAGCAGATGTATTTATTTATTACAAGTATTATCGTTTATATAATATATAAAGTTGTTCCTTGTTTTATGGATCTTATATAATTGATTTCATGTTTGTTCAAGATTTTTGAAAGTCAACAGTTTTAAGGTGATCTCCAACTTATATCATTGTATAACAGATAGTTTCCTCAAATAACCAGGTCCAATCCAAATAGTTTATCGAAGAATAGACCAGAAACATATTTTAACTCTAATGGTCATCCTTTTTATTATGTTTATATTTAGAAAGGAAAATTCTTACGATATGTAAGTTTGCCCATATTGTCTAGAATTGTTAATTTAATGATTTGTATTGAAAAGAGAGTTACTAAAGAACAGATCCTGCCTTTTTCAACTTTAAATGATTACTTGTAAAGGGAAATTGGAGCAGCTGTTCAACGTAATGGTAAAGGTTTGGAATTGTTTTTATTTGTATGGATATCCAAAAAGACTGCAGTTTAAAAAACAAAACAAAACCTCATTAGGAACCATGCTTATAACTTTGTGCGTTTCGCGCGATTTTCGTCTTGAAATTATTAAAATCTAAATGGTAATATTTTATTTATTATTTATTTTGTTTTATAGTATGGGATTTATATAACAATTGATAAATTGCATTTCGTTTTCTTTATTTGTTAAAAATCACAAATAAATAAACAAACAAATAAATATATAATAGGTATAGGAAGATGTGGTATGAGTGCCAATGCGACAACTCTCTATCTAAATAACAACTTATAAAAGTAAACAATTATAGGTCATGGTTCTTTTAAAGGAGTCTCATCACCAGTTGGAAATTTAAAACTGTGTAAACGATCAAAAAAGTGTCATCCGCCCTACAAGTCATGTCCAAAATGTTGAAGTTAGATTTTATTTTTAATTTTTGTTTTGTTTGTATTGTAATGACTTACACAATTAGCAAGCATAGTATTGTGTTTACAATAATTATTCATAATGTTATAGCTTCCTCGTCTGTACTTTGATAGATCTTCGATTGATTCGTATTTTGCAAGATCTTTTTTCAATGATATTTTTGATAGTTCTCTAAAACTGACATTTTCAAGATGCTTGATATCTATAGCATATTTTTTTATGTTTTGGGGTCAAACAATAGGAAATCACATAGGAAAAAACGGTGCACCTCTTATTTTCGACTTGTTCTTTCATTCATACGAGGCTGCCTTCATATAGAAGCTTCCAGGAAGAATGAAAAGAAGCAATCATTATCCTTTAGCTTCATGTTCAGCTAAATAGATGATACACTTTCATGGAATAAAGGTTGGTGACTATGTTGAACACATCTATCCCATCGAACAAATATAAAGATATAATAGATACAGCTCAATATGCATCATATTTTTACCTACTCCAGAAAGTAACAATTAGGGTTAGTCAAGAAAAAACCTTTATTATAAAACATATGATTTCAGCCTCCTCATTGTGACAACTTCCAAGCAGCACCTGTTTGAGTATGCCATGCCAGTAGAAATGACATTACACGGCTTGCATTTTCTATTATGATTTTCGTTAAAAACCAGTTGTTTTTACGAGGAAACTGTTGAACCTAGTATCAAACTGTTGAAATCAACTTCGTAAATTTTAATGACGCCATCACGAGTTGTTTGACAGTACGGTATACCTGTGTCACAGATGGCAATGGGCATGTTTCATCTCATAGAGAGTTGTTTATCCCGTTTGAATGATTTTACATTACTAATTTTTGGGGCCCTTTATAGCTTGCTGTTCGGTGTGAGTCAAAGCTCAGTGTTGAAGGCCGTACCTTGACTTTTAATGGTTTACTTTTATAGATTGTTATTTAGATGAAGAGTTGTCTCATTGGTACTCATACCACATCCTCCTATATCTATATATGGTAGCGGTAACACTGAATTCTGAGGAAGACCCAAAGTGACTGAAGGGGTAGTGCAGAATTTTAGAATACTGTTGATTCATTTATTTTCGGTGGTATCAATTATCTTGGATTAAGGAAAACTTGCATATTCGTGGATATTTCATTTCGTGGTTTTGTGAAAGTCTGCGTACAAGTCTATATAAAATTTGTCAATGGTGGTTCACCTGTACCAACGAAATCTACGAAACTAGTCACCAACGAATAATAATGAATCTACAGTAAGTTTGAATTCTTAGAAGTTCGGGACAAATACATGTTGAAATTATGCCGCACCGCTTTACTGTGGATTCATTATTTTCCGTTGGATACCAATTTTCGTGGATTTCGTGGGTACAGTGGAACCACGGAATCAAATGTTCAACGAATATCATCTTTTAAATAGGCTTTGTATACAGAGATTGACAAAACCACGAAATCAAATATCCACGAATATGCAAGTTTTCAGCAATCCATGAAAATTGATAGCCACGAAAATAAATGAATCCACAGTATGCTTTAAATAGAAAAGAAGTGCACATCAACTTTCCATTCTATGATATTATATTTTTACGAAACTTTATACTACAAATAGCACAGTTCAAAGTATAAAGGGAGAATCTATGGGAAATTGCATTGTCTATATTCTTAGACCGACAACAAAACATCGGGATAAATATTTTGCTTCGAAAAAAAAAAAACTTAAAGTTTTAAACATATTTAAATATATCTCTACTCCGTAACCATCAACATTTCCACCGTCAAAAGTTGCATAAAATTATATGATTATTAGTAGCATTCGGGACCGCTACAAACAAGGAAAGATTACAGGAGAAGAGCTCCGCCAAGTGGTTCATATTTGTTTGATCTATCTCATATATTATAAGCCGTTACAGTTGGCAACATTGTAATAACCTAGAAACAAAAAAAAACCTATTGCAAATACGAAAGCATGCCAACATACAACGGCTTACATTTGATATAACATTTCCATGTCATGTGAAAACACAGATTAAGATATTTGTAGGTTTGTTACATATTCATACATATATAATTATGTAAATTATATTGATACACTATACCTTCTTTAATATATATATACTCACATAGATTGACCTTAGTACAGTAAATGAAACTACAATAATGTATATGTAAGTAGACTAATCTTCTGTAGTAGCGTCAGTGTACCTTCACAGCTGTTCATAGTTTTCCAAGTGTAAACCATGTACAGACAAATAAAGTTTGTCAGTATTCTTCTACGTGTTGAGGTTAAGTATGCAAACACAAACAAGCTTTATACGAATTTAAAGTTATCATGTTTACTATATTTTGTTGATTGTGGCCGGATCGGTCACCGTGTCAGTTTGTAAGTAGGCAAAAATCTATGTGTGTCTGGTCTAAGACCAGAGCCTGTAATTCAGTCCCGTATTGCTTTATGTCATATTTTTTTGTTTTCAAATATATCAGGCCGGTGGATTTCTCATTTGAATATGTCTGATTTTGTCCTGTCGATGCATACTTTGTTTTACTTATTAAGCAGTATTTTGCCATCGTACAATGAAATAGACATTTTTATTGCTTAATACTATGTATGGGTTTTTGCTAATGTTCATAGGTCGTACCATGAACCATATGAGTTTGTTGACCGTAACGAAAAATGATAGCGGATATGTATTAAAAAAAAGATGTTGCATGATTTCAACTGAGACATCTCTCCCCAAGAGACAACAATGAAACAGAAAATAACAGCTATAGGTCATCTAACGGCCTACTACAATAAACAAATGTTCTGTATGTACAAACTATAAACCCGTTCCCTTATCACGAATGTGACCTACCGAATTAGATGTATTACCGGGTTTGTACTAACACGAGCGAAACAAGTGAGAGCGTCTTCTGTTATGTGAATATAATTTAATTTTGGATGTAACATGTCTTTTGATTGGCTGAAAGTGTTTTGCCTCAGCTCAGCCATGATTTAGTTCTGTGACCGCGACCTCATCAATATGTTGATCATTATGTCATCCTCTTTAGCAATAAGTTATAAGGAGAGACCTCAATATTTTTTCGGTCTAGTCGAAAAAACACAAAAAATGTGGTTCTCCCTTTTAAATAACCAGCTACGCGGGTTATTCAGTGTGCATCACATTTCTTATGTTCTGCCTTCATATACAGAAACAAATATTACTGTAAACATTTGTTTAAAGAGACGTTTTTTCGTCAAAGAAACACATATTAAGTACTTTCATTTAGTTCATCTTTTTGTCGAGTAAACTTGCATCATCGAAGATAAGTTTTTACATATTTATATGATTTATTTACACGATGCATACATTGTCTACTATAATAGTTTACCATATTATACTATTAAATGTTTGTATCTTGCTTCACGAAACAGCTTTTCAAATTTTTAAGATATATGTTAGTTATAAAGCATAACATGGCATCAGAGTAAAACTGCTAATTAAAGAATTAGAGGCGATGTGACTCCAATGTGAATGATTAGAACTAACAAGAATAGTTTTAGTGTAAACACTCTTTACATGATATTACATTATAATAATAAAAAAGGAATGTCATTTGGGCTTTCCTTTAATTTGTGTTTATGTATCACATTCGGGCAATATGTAGCGTGTGTTCAATGTTGTACGTTTAAATATTTATTAATGTAATAATATTATCAAAATCATGTTTTTTCAGAAAAGTCGGATATTGGATGTCTTTGTGTTCCTTTATCAAAACTATGATTACCTTACTAACGCTCTTCTGACTAATGCTACCACTTTTAAATTGTAGATGTTTTAGTCTATGTTTAATGGAAAAGTTTGAATGTTGTTCTCACCTGTATTCCAGAAAAAGGAATAGTTTGAGTATATAGAATATATACCGTCTTAGTGTGTTTATAGCTTATTTTGTTCCTTAACTAATGCTCTTCTGAGTTACATGTTTACTACCAATTGGGAATTATACATTGTTTTAGTTTAACATATGTACCTTATTAAGATGTCCTATACAACATCATTACGTGACGTAAAATTGAAAACATGATTTCCTTTTCGTTATCTCCCGTTTACCAGGAAAAATAAAGACATCACTTTTTCTAATGTCTCCCTCGAATGAAGCCTACTAAGAAGCAGCATAGTCTATCGAAGTGTGAGCCAAGTGAAAACAACATGACAAACAAATCCATTTCAAGTATTTGTAGATATGCACTAATATATAAGAACAATTTAACACTAGCATGTAACCACATTAATTTAATTGTCAATGGATTCAATCAGATAAAGGAGAAAGTATTAAATAACGCTTCCATAATATGCTTGCGTACAAAATAATATAATATTTACTATAAAATATATAGGTGAGAATAAATAATGTGGTTGTGTACTGATTTTGTTGCTGTTTGACTGAATTAGGATTAAGACAATAACAATCAAAACCAAGGAGTAAACAAAGACTCATAAAACCAAAAGACATTTACATCAAGGAGGGACGAAAGATACCAAAGGGACAGTCAAACTAAACTGACAACGCCATGACTAAACATGACAAGGACAAACAGACAAACACTAGTACAAATGACACAGCATAGAAAACTAAAGAATAAACAACACGAACCCCACCAAAACCTAGGGGTGATCTCAGGTGTTTCGGAATGGTAAGCAGATCCTGCTCCACATGTGGAACCCGTCAACAGTTATAAATAATCAATAAGAACCAACACGAACTCCATTAAAAACCGAGAGAGAAATGAGGTCCGGAAGGGTAAGCATTTCCTGCACCGTATACGGCACCCGTCGTGTTATTTCTTTGATCAGTTTGGTAATGATAGAGATTATTATGACTGAGGAAGAATATCAGATATGATTTCTGACACACTTATGTCATAATTGCCAATCAGCTCATGATGGCGACCGTAAAATTTCTTGATTGATGACCTTAATTTGATTGATTCATAGCCCTGTCTTAGCAACTTTTGAGAAAGCAGTATTCCTCGTTCAAAAAAATCAACGTACTTTGAGCAAACTCTAGAGTAACGTATCACTTGAGACACATATACTACCTATGCTGGTGCAGCTGGGATGTTGCTATTGGGATTAAATCCTACCGTGACAATTTAATATCGAAACAAAAGAGTGTTAATTATTTGCTGTTGTGATATACAAATCAAGTTATCAAAGGTGCCGTTCCAAAATGTTGATATTTGGGCAAATTACATAAAGTTTTTACTTTAATTAAAAGATATCTTCAAAAAAAAGTAAAAGAAACGATTTTTAGCCAAAAAGTCTCGTACTGATTTTGAAATAACCCAAAAGATTAACTTTTAAATGATATCTGTATCTGTTTAAAGTTTTAAGTAACAATCATATTACATTGAATTTATTCTTCAATTTTAAAACTACCACTCTTATATCTACCAACACGCGCTATAAGATTCAACAGATCATCCCCATCAAGGTGTTAGAATTACCTTTCTATGCTCCTTTCATAGAGAACGGTCTCCCAATGACATCTTTCATTCATGTTTAAAAAAGCAAGATTGTCTCATTGATTACATTACATGTACCAGTTCTTTATTTTTTATTATTTGTTTCACTGTTTTGCATGACCATTAAGTTGTTAGTAAGATCTGTTTTTGATAAACCTTGTCATTAGTGAAACACATCGTGTGCAATCCTTTGTTGAGATTATGGTATTCACGTTTTCTGAGTAAAGATAACTATCAATCTGTGGAAACCAGTTTGCATGAGAATTGTTGACCTACAACAAATTTTTAAACAAAATCTGTAAGACATATAAACCCCGCTTTAAGGAACATATCAGATCTACTGATATATTACATTAAGTAGTTTCTTAAACGCTGTTATATATAAGTCAGAATAGCAAGAGAGCGATATTTTAAAGTAGAACATTATTGGATTCGACGCAAATCTGAATTGGTACAATACCTTTCCTTTTTTGTCATATTCTTCTATCCCAATAATTTCATTCTCAATCAAGCTTTCTTTTATGTAACATACCATCCCAACACAATCTGATCCAAAATCTAACCAGAAGTTGATACATTCGCCATTTAATTTCTTTAGTGTACTTTTTTTAAAAGTGTTAAGTTTCTGATATTACCTTATCGGAAGTTTTGTTGCCAAAACCGTTAAAAACGTGAAAATTGCTTAGATATTTTGTATTGTTATGTCCATCTTCTACAATATCATCCGTTTGCTATAAAGTGGTGTGCTAGTCTTCTACATCGATCTCTGAACAATTCAGTGAAGATCGAGTGCCGAGTTCTTGACTTAAAATCAAAAAGCAACGAAGGTTTTAAGAAGTATTTGTTTGTGTAAATATGTGCGAATCAAAGTCACAACAAAATACTCGAAGAGAAGCTGTATCATGACAATTGACATAATCTTATCAAATACAGTTAAGCAGTTGTTAGCGGCGCACATACTTTTTTTCAATTTAATATATGCTTGAAAAGGACACAGTAAGCTATTTTACAAAATATATAAATCTCATCATAATGGTTTGATGCTATGATTTCTCGTCAAAACTAATGTTTTTCTTTTCTTCTTCTTCTAAAAACCCTATACCTTAGTGTAGTAAGGATGTGTATTTTTTTCGCTGTGTTGAAGACCCGTTGGCGGCTTTTGGCTGTTATCCTCTCTTCAATTACTACTTAAACCTAATAAGTTCACATGTAATATCGATACACCTTGAAACTTAAACGTGATGACACGAGCATATGAACACAGACGATATAACGGATGAAACAGTGCAAGTTGATATGAACCATATTACTTTTTTCAATATTGTTTGTCTTTTGTTTTTGTTTTTGTTTTAAACATATTAACACTAAGTATTACTCCATCCGGTCAGAAAAGGCTCGTTAACAAACAGTTGTACTTGCAATTTAAAATTATGGATATTCGTTAAGCAAGTAACAATATTATAACGAATGTCATTTGTCCTGTTAACCTATTTGTCTTTAAATACAATAATAGTTCCTGATCATCTTATCTGTCTTTTAATTCTTATTTTTTGTATATGACGATATTAATGTTAGTTTTTCACTAACAAAGATGGTTTAATTGTTTTGAAATTATGCTGTAAAAGAGGGACACAAGATAAAAAAAAACTAAAGACTAAGCAACACGAACCCTACCAAAAATTAGGATTGATCGTGGGTGCTCCGGTAGGGTACGCAGATCTTGTTCCACATCTGTCACCCGTCGTGCTGCTTATGTTATTACAAATCCGGTAAAAAGTCTTATTCGGTAGGTCACATTCGTGTAAATGGAAGGGGATTGTAGTATCGACATAAGGAACATATCAGATATCATCTGTGAAATGGTTATTCCATAACGGTCAAACAACTCGTGATGGCGTCCGTAAAATTTACGAAGGGAGGATTTCAACTTCACCATTTGGAACTCTTAGTTTAATAAAAAGAAAGTCCACAATTGGGAAGCTGAAATCATCTCTTTAGTCGTAAAGTTTTGTATCCAACCAACCCTCATTGCCAATTTCTAGATGCTAGTCAAGATATGAGGCAGACTCAATTTTATCTGCAGTATTCTTTATCTCTAGTTCGACGGGATAGATTCGTTCAACATAGTCACCAAAGTTTGTATTATGTAGTGAGAGAACATCATCTATATAGCGGAACGTCAAGTTTAAGGATATTGCTAATTTCTTATCTTTCTTCTTAAGAAGTTCCTATATGAAGTTACTCATATTAATAAATAAACAAGTCGGAATGAAGAGTGGCACTAATAACAAAGAAACAAGTCGGCAAGAGGGTAATCGTATACTGTTGTTTTCTTCTAAAGTAACGTTATTTTTCATCGACATTGAAAACAATTTGTTGAAAAGTATGTTAGTATGTTTTATTTATCATGAGGAAAATTGAGATTTTAATGTTGATTATAATTATAATAATACCAATAATGCTTAATGATTACTAGTACTTTGATTATTTTGACAGACACGTTTGTACCATAAATATAATCATTGGTAATAAAACAAAAACTTAAGATCATTTGCACAGCATTTTCTTTAGTTTGTGCAAACCACACAGATGAGAGGATAATTTGGCATATATGGAGGGCATTTCAGGGATTCACTTTTAGCAAGAACTTCATAAAATAATTTGCCGTTATTCGCAGCTAATCCTCCTATTATATATTCTGGGTTAATATCATCACACACAAAATAGCTAGCTGCTTTATGATTATAGTATCCAGATGCAAGGTTACCGTGGAATTCCAATTTCCATCCAGAGTATCAATTTTGTTTTCTAGGAATCATAATTATAGATGCCGAATGATTTGGTCTACAAAAGGCACACGGAACATCTTCATTATCAGCATTACTTGCAAAGAAATTTGATTGAAATTCTGCGCCATACATACGACTATAATCACCACCACTTGTTCTAAACAAATCAGGGTCTGGAGGTAGTCACACATATTCTGCTGCAGCACCAGATTGGTTATAAAAAACTCTACCAACATAACTTGTAAAAAGAAGCAATGTATACTTCAAATTCATACTTTTATATATATGAATTAGAAGATGTGATATGAATGCCAAAAGAAAACAACTCTCCAAAAGAGACCAGACGTCACATAGATTATCCATTTAGATCAACGTACGGACTTCAACAATGAGTGAAACCCGTACAACATCGTAAGCTATGAAAGGCCCTAAAATGACAATCGTAAAATTTATTATATCTTCTATAACTACTATTACATACATTAACATAAAGATATAGGTTTTTCGTTTACTAATATTCGCTATTCATCTAAGAAAATATTTGCAATTTGTGCCAGACGTTGATTCTACATAACGTTCTCCAAAAAAAATTTAATGACCATGGTATTAAAACATTTTCGTAGAAAAAAATAAATAAATAAACGGAAGGAATTGATTTTTATAACAAAAGCCAAAACTGATGGTGACCACATCAGAAAGATTCTTTATTTGAATATTTCAGTTTAAACATTGACCTATGCAGATTCTGTACAAATCATTGTTCATCGGATTAAGTTTGAGAATACGTTTTCCAAATGTTATATAGAAATCTCTAAATCTAATATATTTAATTGATTTTGAAAGACATCACAGACATGTGTTAATTTGTCTTTAGTTTATAGATAAAAAAAGGTTTTGAAAGATGATCAAAAATCCTAAGTCAAAGATAGCTATGAAATATTCTCTTTAAAAATATCAGGTTTAAAATGTACAATTTTGTATATGCCACATAATCATTTTGTTACTTCATTACAAAATACTCGTACTTAAACAGTTTGAAGATCAAACGAATCATGAAGTTCAAATGCATAGAAATAATAAATACGAAGAAGTTATTGCAAATATGGATATTTACATTTATACCTGGGGTCGGAAAATATTTAAAGGATAATTAGCCCATGTATCCATGTATGCATTAGTTTATTTGAGATCTTTTCCACTGTGAAATAATATTATTCGAGGGATATCAATGTTCATTGATTGCTTTGGTAAATGTTAAATTTAAACATTCAATGCATTCTACAATTACACTGGGGTAAAGCTGATGACCGTAACTGCATTCACGGTCATCCCAAGATGTCGGATGAAAAATTAGGTCAGTTTCTGTATAAACTTCCATAGCTGTTAAGTCAATTCTATCTTTTTTGCACACAATAGGTTCATCTAATTCTAGTAACCAATTAAGATTTTCTATTGTCTCCTTTTTAGCTCACCTGGCCCGAAGGGCCAAGTGAGCTATTCCCATCACTTTGCGTCCGGCGTCCGTCGTCGTCGTCCGTCGTCGTCCGTCGTCCGTCGTCGTCCGTCGTCCGTCGTCGTTAACTTTTACAAAAATCTTCTCCTCTGAAACTACTGGGCCAAATTTAACCAAACTTGACCAAAATCATCATTGGGGTATCTAGTTTAAAAAATGTGTGGCGTGACCCGGTCAACCAACCAAGATGGCCGCCACGGCTAAAAATAGAACATAGGGGTAAAATGCAGTTTTTGGCTTATAACTCAAAAACCAAAGCATTTAGAGCAAATCTGACAGGGATAAATATGTTTATCAGGTCAAGATCTATCTGCCCTGAAAATTTCAGATGAATCGGTCAACCCGTTGTTGGGTTGCTGCCCCTGAATTGGTCATTTTGAGGAAATTTTGCTGTTTTTGGTTATTATCTTGAATATTATTATAGATAGAGATAAACTGTAAACAGCAATAATGTTTTGCAAAGTTAGATTTACAAGTAAGTCAACATGACCGAAATGGTCAGTTGACCCATTTAGGAGTTATTGCCCTTTATAGTCAATTTTCAACCATTTTTCATAAATCTAAGTAATCTTTTACAAAAATCTTCTCCTCTGAAACTACTGGGCCAAATTAATCCAAACTTGGCCACAATCATCTTTGGGGTATTTAGTTTAAAAAATGTGTGGCGTGACCCGGTCAACCAACCAAGATGGACGCCACGGCTAAAAATAGAACAGGGGTAAAATGTAGTTTTTGGCTTATAACTCAAAAACCAAAGCATTTAGAGCAAATCTGATGTGGGGTAAAAATGTTTATCAGGTCAAGATCTATCTGCCCTGAAATTTTCAGATGAATCGGTCAACCTGTTGTTGGGTTGCTGCCCCTGAATTGGTAATTTTGAGGAAATTTTGCCGTTTTTGGTTATTATCTTGAATATTATTATAGATAGAGATAAACTGTAAACAGCAATAATGTTCAGCAAAGTAAGATTTACAAATAAGTCAACATGACGGAAATGGTCAGTTGACCCCTTTAGGAGTTATTGCCCTTTATAGTCAATTTTTAACCATTTTTCGTAAATCTTAGTTATCTTTTACAAAAATCTTCTCCTCTGAAACTACTGGGCCAAATTAATTCAAACTTGGCCACAATCATCTTTGAGGTACCTTGTTTGAAAAATGTGTCCGATGACCTGGCCATCCAACCAAGATGGCCACCACGGCTAAAAATAGAACAGGGGTAAAATGTAGTTTTTTGCTTACAACTCTGAAACCAAATCATTTAGAGGAAATCTGACAAGGAGTTTAATTGTTAATCAAGTCAATATATATCTGCCCTGAAATATTCAAATGAATTGGACAACCTGTTGTTGGGTTGCTGCCCTCCAATTGGTAATTTTTAAAGAAATTTTGCTGTTTTTGGTTATTATCTTGAATACTATTATAGATAGCGATAAACTGTAAACAGCGATAATGTTCATCAAAGTAAGATCTACAAATAAGTCCGCATGACCTAAATGGTCAATCGACCCCTTAAGGAGTTATTGCCCTTTATAGTCAATTTTTAACAATTTTCATTAATTTGGTAAATTTATGTAAATTTTTACCAAATATTTTTCTCTGTTACTAATGGGCAAAGTTCATTATAGATATAATTGTAAGAAGCAAGAATGTTCAGTAAAGTAAGAACTTCAAACACATCACCATCACCAAAATACAATTTTGTCATGAATCCATTTGTGTCCTTTGTTAAATATGCACATAGACCAAGGTGAGCGACACAGGCTCTTTAGAGCCTCTAGTTGTACGTAGTAGGCACCTGGTGTTGAAGTTTCAAGATTTCCATTCCTGTATTTATACCACTCTTTGCATTCAATACTTGTCTGTTAAAGTGTTTCTATATCATTTTCTTTACAAATCATACATTGAAACGATGTAAATTTATAAAAGAATCACTCGAAAATCACTAATTACTTCCGAGAAATGTGCATGAAACGGGAAATTCGATTTGAAAAAATCGTTAAGATGACCGTAAATCATAACCAAAATATTTTCAAGATGACCGTAACATAAAACAAGGATGACCGTGATTGGTAAAAAGATGACCGTGATTGGTAAAAAGATGACCGTAACTTGTAAAGGATGACCGTAATTTGTAAAGACTGACTGTAATTTATATAGGACGACCGTAACTTTTATAGGATGACCATCAATTCTAAGAAATATCCGTATTGTATTCAAAGCTTTTTTGTTGAGTTTGTCGATCTCAATAGGGGCTCGGTTATAATTAGCGGATATAAATATGTTTCATAAATTTCTTTTTTTAAACTATAATATAATTGACCATATTTAGGATTTATAACAATGAAATATTTATTGATATCGACGTTAAAATTTTAACACAAATTTACAGCGATACGACGAAAATTTGAAGAAACATGAATGTGTCCCTAGTACACGGATGCCTCATCTACACTATCATTTTCTATGTTTAGTGGACTATGAAAATGGGATAAAACTGTAATTTGGCATTAGAATTAAAAAGATCATTCCATAGGGAAAATGTGTACTAAGTTTCAATTTTATTTAACTTGAAGCTGGACAAACGGACAAACAAACAGACGAACGGACGAACGTACGCACAGACCAGAAAAACATAATGCCAATAAATGGAGCATTAAAAACATTAATAATACATACGAATATTTGGTAATTTTAAAAAGCAGATTAAAATCTTAATTTGTCTTGATATATGCAGGCGGAAACACTTTTGAAATAGAACGAAAGAATCGAAACTCTGTGTTTATCGAGAAAGCGATAAAAGTTAACTGTAATGTTTGATATAGTAACAAAATTTTAAAAAGTTAATAGAAACAAATAAAACGACAATTTTCTTATTTTAAAAACACCATTTGCATAAGTTTTCAATGTATCTATTACATAGTAATGCAAAACAATAAGATATCAAGTCGTAACATGGTTCTTATCGGGGCCTTTTATAGCTGACTATGCGGTATGGGCTTTGCTCATTGTTGAAGGCCTTACGGTTACCTATAGTTGTTAATGTTTGTGTCATTTTGGTCTTTTCTGGATAGCTGTCTCATTGGCAATAATACCACATCTTCTTTTTTATATATAGTATCTATAAGTTGGATGTATAAAAATGCATAACCTCCGAATTTTTTTTTATCACGGACGGAGAACATATCAATCTTTCAGTTCAGAAATTTTCGTGTCTGCCCTTCCATTATGTGAATCAAGAAAAAATTCCCCAAAACAGGTAACGATTGTATCGAAAAGAGAAAAATCGAGTGCACCTTTTTATGTTAGAGCATGTTTGGGGTGTATATTTTGTCTTTAAAACGTTCAAAGCAAGAGTATTTTATATAGCATCTCGCTTCATATTCTATCATTATTATATATCAAAGCTACAGGTTGACTTTATAACGTAAAAAAATGACAGTACGAAAAGATGAAATATATGGGTCAATTGAGATACCTATCTAATGAATCACAAAAACAGAGTAGGTGTGTTCGAATAGCTATTTTTTCTAAAATTACTTGACGACAGTCTTTTAATTTGGATGATGAAAATGTGTGTGTGATAACACCGTGTATCATCGTACAGCGGATATAGGTACTAACCAAGCGGTCGTGAGCGATTTTGATCTTACACGTTAACGAAAATCTTTGTTTTGTTCACATAATATCAATGTGTACTTCAATCTAAACATAATTGCTATTTTAAGAAATGATTTGGTCGTAGGTTGATGGTTAGAGATGTCTCATTATTTTCCCAAAACAATAGGGATTACTAAAACATTGTAAAAGCATGTGCAAATACTTATCAAAGAAGTTGGCCCTTGTCTCATCCGATATAATTCTAATATAATCATTGCAACTCTTTTTCTGATAGAAGGTCAATGTGTGTGTGTAATAATTATAGCTGTTTCAATAATTGGCATTGGAATCTTTCATACATATGTTATTTTTCGATATTTTATCCCTAAAAAAGTGTTGTGTACGGTGTTTAGCTGACCACATAAATCCTTATGTACGGTGCATAGTTATGTTGTTGTACACCGTACACAAAAACATTATTTTTATACTCGTTTATTACCCTAAATGTTTCAAGGAATGAGTAATCACAGGTAGGTGTATGACTGGTGACTATTACTTTTGCCCTGTATTAGGTTCCTTTCAGATAAAATATGTAAATGTCTCAACAACTGTATCGAAATTGAAAGTTGGTGTTGACATTCACAACTATCTGCGCTTGTACAAGTTAATTGTTCTTATTAGAATATCAAATTTGTTTTATGAATAGGTAAAAGTCGATGCAAAAAAATTATTTGGGAGCAGGAATTTCAAATGTTGAGAAATGTACATTGAATATTGATCAAGCAAAACAAAGATTTTCGTTACCGTGTAAGGTCAAAATCGATCATGCCCGCTTGCTTAGTACCTATATCCGGTGTACTGATGATACACGATGGATAACTAGGGTTTATAATCTTCAACCACTGAAAATGTTTAGTCTGCCCTTCCACGAAATATTTAATCAGATTTTTTTTAAATGCTTAAGAATTTTCAAAAATTCCATCTGACATCCAAACAGACAATATTTTTAAATTGAATCAATGCAGACAAGATCATTAACTAATGCTCATTAGCTAGTACATACATTTGTATTTTAAAATATAACTGACATATAACGATCGATCGTAATGGCGCTATGTGGATAAATTTATCAGTTTTCAAGAGCAAAATTGGCAGAGCGTCATCCCTACAATGGCTTCCATTTCTACGACTGTGAGCATGAACTGGCGTAATGGGGAGATAATTTTGAAGAAGTAGAATCCTGACTGTATGAATAACATTTCTGTATATATACAAATTGACAACGTTCCGCCTTGTGATACGCTTTTCGTACAATACTATTTTAAGGATCTACTTTGCTGGAGCTTACCTTCACTAGTTTATTCGAATGATATTTTCAAAATATTTCTGTTATTTATTTGCACGACAAAATGAAAGACGATATAATATCAATGGGTGTACATGCAATTTTTTGGCATTTTTAAAAATGTGTATTTATTATATGTCATTGAAAGGAATCCCAGAAACAAAAAAAAATCTTTTGTCGAGCAGTTGAAGGCTGTGAACCGCATGTCTTTTGGCAAATTCATTTTAAAAATTTAACCCTCTACTGTAAAAAAGATACATAAGGTAATCTTTGCATTTTAAGCACGTCTTATTTTCTTCTACCTATAGGATAAAACTTTCATATTAATATGTGTATACCAACACGATTAATCATTTGATACAAAAACATAGTTATATAAATACGGATATTTCTTAGAATTGAGGGTCATCCTTTAAAAGTTACGGTCATCATTTACAAATTACGGTCATCTTAAAAGCAGTTACGGTCAGCCTTGTTATGAATCGCTGATTCTGTTACGGTCATCTCGATTGTGATTTACGGTCATCTTGGCGATTTTTTCAAATCGAATTTCCCGTTTCATGCACATTTCTCAGAAGTAATTAGTGATTTCCGAGTGATTCTTTTATAAATTTACATCGTTTCAATGTATGATTTGTAAAGAAAATGATATAGAAACACTTTAACAGACAATATAGAAACTGACCTAATTTTTCATCCGACATCTTGGGATGACCGTGAATGCAGTTACGGTCATCAGCTTTACCCCAGTGAATTAGAAGCACCCCGACATCAAATATTCACGGAAATACATCTATACCATTGTTTCCCCATCTATGAAAATTGACAGCCACGAAAATGAATCTACATATTTAAACCAAATTTTGTGATTACCAATACAATTCTAATTTCTGCGATTTTATATGTGGTGTTATTCAAATTTATGAGGAAAGGAATACATGCAGATGTAGATGACAGCTTCATACAATCTTCAGCTATGATTATTGAACCCATAAAAATACAGCAAGCTATAAGAGGCACAGACATGAACAAATGTTTTCAAAAAATAAAATGAGAATAATTACCTATGCTTGATTTAGACCAAACGTATAATACTAGAATTGCATCCATTGAAACACAGGCTCCTGACCTTAGACAGGATTTTAAAGAATGTGTTGAGTGGGTTGAATTGTTTTAATTGGATTAAATCATGTCCTCTAGGAAATAATGTCCAATGTCAAACGGACATTTTTTTTATAATAAATACTGTCGATGGACAATATTAAATTATTTAAATGTGTCCCGTACATAATTTCCCTATTGACAATTAAATAGGAAATTGATTTTCTTGAGTATGAAAAAGTGGCCATTAACATGGCCATTATTTAATACTATAATTCTGTGAAAAAAAGTCTGTAATTTTTCTTTTGTAATAATAAAGTGTCAAAGAATATCTATGTATGTGGTAATCTTATCTCCCTCTTTAAGCAATCTTGGTTTTTAATTTGCTTTTCGTTTTGTTTCAAAAAGGATTCTTATACACAGACCCCCACACAATAATATACATAAATGTGAAATGAACTTTGCATGTTTGGATTTCATCATAAACCTATTACATGTATTTATCTATAATACTAAAATAACGAGGTCCAATTTGTCAGCCGTCATGGGGTAAAAACGACAAATCAAAGAATTCAATTTCATATATAGCTAATATCAATCTAATTAAAAACCGATCTCTCATGCTCCCGTTTTCTGATATGTCGGGTTTTTAATTAGATTGAGCTAATATAGGACAATGGTGTTGATTAAAAATCACACCACTCCAGACCCTTTCGTTTTCCACATAATTAATATTGCCAATAATTAACAAGTTCCGGGTCGAATCCGATACCGATACCAATAGTATATTCACGTGTTACCTATTACCTTATCTGTACGTTCCGCATCTGACAGGCGCACCACCAAACGGGGTATTTCGGATAACGCTATATACACGGGTCATAATCACAGGGTTGACACTACTAAATTCAATCATTGTCAAATTGTTCCCAATCGTAGTATTTTAATCAGTAAGACTTTCTAAGATGACAATACGAATACT
This sequence comes from Mytilus edulis, assembly GCA_019925275.1. Lineage (NCBI taxonomy): Eukaryota > Metazoa > Mollusca > Bivalvia > Mytilida > Mytilidae > Mytilus > Mytilus edulis. The sequence continues at coordinate 49,333,987 of CM034361.1, read as the reverse complement.
AAAAATCTGGACTTAAAATAAGGCGTATATGTAACAAAATATAATGACTTTAAACTCACTGATGACAAGTGCTCAGTATATAAGATAACTTGTTTAACCAGTGGAACATATTTCACAGACAAGGAACTTATTTCACCAGGTGAGGAACAAATCTCACAAATCCAGAACTTATTTCACCAGGTAAGGAACAAATCTCACAAACATGGAACTTATTTCACTAGGTAAAGTATGGAACTTATTTCATAGGAATGGAACAATTAATATAGAAATTGTCTGTGAAAAAAGTTCTCCCAAAACATATTTCCTGTGAAATTAGTTCCACTAGATACAGTTTTCAATTTGTTTATAGCGGGCAAGACATAAAACAGCGAATCAAAGAATTCAGATTTATTTATAACTAATATAGGACAATGCTATATACATGTTGATTAAAAAATACTCCATTCCAGGACCTTTTGTTTTCCAAATCATTACTATTACCAATAATTGATAAGTTCCAGGTAGACGGGTTCAAACAGAAAGATTTTGAAAGCAGAGAAAACTGTGCATCTTATAATCGGCATGACTTTATCAGATGACAATACCAATACTAAAATAAGGCTTACGCATAGTTATATACTTTAATTCAGTCACGGACCCGCGATATCACAGGTGTGGTCTAGTATATATATATTCAATTCGTCTAAACATCAGCCCAACAATGTTAGATCTGAAAATTTGCTTTCGCAATTTTTTTGTTCTTCTCTCGCCGGGATTAAAACTCATGCTACTGAGATATCGTCACACCAAATCGCCTTCACTGCATCCGGCGTGCTAGACCACTCGACCACATTGGCTTTGTGAAGCGATTTATATATACAGAATGTACACAGCCATGTATCACCATTGCTGGTGATCCGATTGATAAAACCGTTGTAGAGTTGTCATTGGTTCAGACGTCCTTACATACACCAAACTCGGACAAGGATCGAATAGACAAACCAGGTACTCTATTATAAATAAGGCAGTGGCTATTTGACCGGCACCGGCTAAATAGCAAATTTGCTATTTAGCCGGCACTGAATAAAACTGTTCATTGATATGATTAGCAGAGAATAAAAAAAAACTTAATAATAATTTAAAATCATTTTATCCCAATATCAAGCATTAAAAATACACTGAGTACAATAAAAACAAATATTATTGAAGATGGTCATATTAAATAAATAATTCATAACTTTATAATATTAATTAAAAGCATGAAAACACATTTGTATATGTTCCAGACCATATGAGTATTTGGACCGTACGCGTACGGTCCGGACCGTATACGTATACTCGTACGGTCCGACCATACGCGTACGGTCGGACCGTATGAGTATACACGTACGGTCCAGCTGATGTTTTGGGATCATATTGGTTAAATTTAAACAAATATTTATTAAAATCATTATTTTTAGTTATACAAATTGATTTTATTACATGTATATTGATGAAATGATTAAGCGAACAATTGAAATTAAATATGTGTTTATTTTTATATCCGTGATTCCTATTTTGGTACTCAAGGTGACACTGACTTCCACAAAGAACGTCATATTTTTTTTTGCAGTAACATAATTTGTTCATGCACGTTGCTTTGCATTTTTTTTTGTAAAGTTCCTTAATATTCTTAAACGATTGTCCTCCCACTCTAAGTTTACTTCCGATAACTTCAATTTTAATTAGCATACTTGGCTTCAATATATGAATAACTGACATGCTAAATACAGGAGATTAACAGATTAAATAAACGTGATTTTTTAAAATAGTTATTACATTATTTTGTTTTATTTCAATACTATTGAACTTTTTACATTAATTTGAGATGTAAGCTATGTTGATCTGTTATATACATTTGTATCTGATAAACGTGACCAACTTTTTAATATTAGTCAGACCGTACGCGTACGGTCCGACCGTATGCGTATTTTGAAAATATACGCATACGGTCCAGACCGTACGCGTACGGTCCAAATACTCATACGGTCTGGAACATATATACATTTTAAATTATATTCTTTTCAAAAATATGTACAAAAAGTTGATGTCCAAATTGGTGTAAAATCTATGGTTTAAATATCCTGCAATGTTATAAAAATAGTTTTATGTAAAACTACCTACATCTTAAAAAAGACAATAGTAATAGTTGTTTGCTACGAATTTCAAAAGGACACATGATTTAAAATTTTAAATTGTCTCAAAACCAGTTCTTTGACTTTGAAAGTTGTTTTAATCTAGCACAAGATAAATGTTGCCACTCCAAACAGGAACTACACATTACACTGGCTTAATAGCTTCCCATCATGGCATCTTTTTTTATTAAATCAATATTTACAATTGAGTCCAAACAAGAGATAGTTAAAAGTTCAGGTCTTGCTTCAACTTGTTTCTCGGTTATTAAAATATTGTTATTAGCAGCATGTTTTGCTAAATCGATTCCAACAAACTGTCTTAATAAAAAAAAAAATCCGATTTCTTTGGAACTTTTGTTATGAAATGGTCCACAATTGCTTTCGGGTACTCTTGTGTGGAAGACCGATGACTGTTTGTTGTAGTTGTCCATATAATTTCTCTATCACTCAGGCCCGTAGCCAGGAATTTCAAAAGGGGGGTTCGTTTGACTCAAAAACTCGACTTTAACAGTCACAATTCGAACAGAACATTGACTTTAATAGTGCTTATTTGTTTTCAAGGGGGGTTCGTACCCCCCGAACCCCCTGGCTACGGGTATGCCACAATGTTCGCAAAGAATTCAAAGCAATCAGAAAGTGTTCAGCAAAATCTGGTTATATTGAGTAATGATCTATTTAGTAATGTATATTTATATATACAAATGTGTTTTCATGCTTTAAATTGATATTATAAAATTATAAATTATTTATATATGAACATCTTCAATATTTTTTTTATTTAACTATATTTCCTGAGTGTGCCATAGAAGTCTCAGATATTTCTAATGCTTCATATTGTGATAAAATGATTTTATTTAATTATTAAGCTTTTCTATTCTCTGCTAATCACATCAATGAACAGTTTTATTCAGTGCCGGCTAAATAGCAAATTTGCTATTTTGCCGGTGCCGGTCAAATAGCAAATTTGCTATTTAGCCGGTGCCGGTCAAATAGCCACTGCCTATAAATAATGTAATCTACACAGCTGTTGTGCATATAGTCAGATTGATTAAATGATTGTTGGTGTTTAACGCCACTTTTAGCAAGCTTGGCTTTATTGTAGGGTTATTTTAAATTGGTGGAGGAAGCCAGAGAAGCAGGAGATATGAAAATTAAATAACTTTACTCTAAATAATGCAAGGTGTTAAACATACTAGACAATATCAGTCATACACTTTCGACATAATTCTTTAAAAAGACGGGGGTGATTATATGCTATGTACCCTAATGAAGCACAATGTATGTCCTTGACAACATAAATATATTATCGTTTTGTAAATAAAGTCTTGTGTACAATTTGGAGTTTAGTATGGCGTTCATTATCACTGAACTAGCATATATATTTGTCAAGGGGCCAGCTGAAGGACGCCTCCGGGTGCGAGAATTTCTCGCTGCATTGAAGACCTGTTGGTGACATTCTGCTGTTTGACTGTTATTTGGTCGGGTTGTTGTTTCTATGACACATTCCCCATTTCCATTCTCAGTTTTATCAACTGGCTGTTTGTTTTCTTATTGGGAAGGATTCTGCTACTTTAATATTGGATTGTTCCTGTGTTGGTATGAATCATAGTAATGCAAAGTTCTGTCTAAATTAGATTAGATTGATAACACCATTTATTATTATGAGGTTAAATTTCCTTTCAATAATTATGAATTTGTTGACGCGTGTGCTACATGCGGAGAAGATTTTTCCTGCCCTTCCAATCGGATATCACCAAAGTCTTGGTTAGGTTCGTGTTGTTCGTTGTATTTATTATTGATTGCTATATTGTGTTTTGCAGACTGTTTGTGGTTATTTTTATGTTTGGCTATGACGTTGACGGCTCAGTTTCTAGTAATGAATTTGAATGTGCCTCTTTAATGATATTAAATCTATTTAATAACACTGGACACTTTAAATTTGCAAAACACTCGTTTGCAAATCCGCCGCCGCCTCAAATAAGAGCTACAGAGTCATGTATATAACCAAAATGTGCGGAATTACATGGGATTCAATAATTTCATTGGTTTTCTACTGTGACTAATATATTTACTTTGCTATTTGATTTATAAAAATATGGGATTTTCAGAAAAAATCCCATGGGACTATAATTATCCCATGGGACAAAATAAAATCCTATGGGATTCAAATTATAAATATATAGATATAAATATAGTTATGTGTATGTTACAATGAATGCTGTTTGGTAGTAAAAAGTTTTAAATGTATACAAGTTTTTTATATTTTTTATATTATATATTTATATATAAATTTATTTTTTTATTTCATTTGTCACAAACATGTTTTTTATTTGTTTATATGACAATAAAGGTTATTCTTATTTTGGAATGTATAATAATATTTATGGTCAAAGAGTAAAGTCCTTAACTGAAACAAAGTGATGACATGTCTAAATAAAAGAAAAAATATTGTTTTGAAATCTTTGTTTTGTTTATTTTATTATGAAAATAGAACTGAAAAATATATTTCATATTCTGACTGAATAGTTTACTCTTTTCATGAGGTAAGGTTTTCTTTGTTATAGTTTCATTGCAATTCATGAATATGCAAACAATTTGAATTATATACCTTTGTGGTGTACATAATATTATGCTTATATTTGCAAATTAATAATATAAACACTTTTTCTGTTAAAGATTTAGTTTTCTTTTTTCACTGCTTGCTATATACAATTATTCAGTCCACTATATAAGAGTCAAGTCAATAAATTATTTCATCCACTAGAATATTCCTGCAATCTTAGACAAAACATTTTTTCAATCTGTTCTTCAAAGATCTTCCTCCGTACATCTTTATTGGATGGAGCTATTCAAATGAGAAGACGAAGCAATTTTATTTGGACAACAACATACTAATAATTTTTTCATCGTTCCTCCTTTCAATTGATAATTACATTGTTGCATTTACATGATCAAGTTCCAGTGCATCTATAATCGTGATGATATGACGCCTTTTTGTTTATAGTCGTTATGTTGAAATTTCCTTTCTCTAATAACTGTAGGAAAAAACACATTCCATTTCAAATTAACAAAAAAGTCGCACTATGGAGAAAAATATCAACTTTAAGTTTTCTGTTCATTATTGATCTGTTGAATGATGACCTTGAAAACTGCGATGTCTGACCTACAAATACACAAAACTCAAAAATTATCAATGAAAAGAAATACAGCAATAAAATGGCTATTTTATCATGTTTATGAACATTTTGATAAACTTTCATTTGAATATTCATTGTTAGTACTCTTATTTCAGTGCTTTGTGTCTATGATTTACATATTACCGGTTGATGTTTGGTTCCTTGTTGCAGTCTTTTGAGTTAAGCCCATTGCAACAAATGTTTACAATTCGTTCAAATGTTGTGCTGTTATTTAAACCACTGTTGGGAAAAGGGTTTGTTCATTGTCAAAGGCTGTACAGTGAACCATTTTTGTTAAATTAAAGGGCCTCACAGGTTTAAATCAAAATTTTTTCTTAATATAGGATTTCACTATATTTTTCTATAAATGAACTTTATTTTATACTTAATAGAAAAATAAAATTAAAAAAATGGTGTCACCGTTCATTTACGCTCACAATCTGCTTTCAAAAGACGCATACATTTTTGTAAAGGTACTTTTTATACGACCGCAAAATTTGAAAAAAATTTCGTCGTATATTGCTATCACGTTGGCGTCGTCGTCGTCGTCGTCCCAATACTTTTAGTTTTCGCACTCTAACTTTAGTAAAAGTGAATGGAAATCTATGAAATTTTAACACAAGGTTTATGACCACAAAAGGAAGGTTGGTATTGATTTTGGGAGTTTTGGTCCCAACATTTTAGGAATTAGGGGCCAAAAAGGGCCCAAATAAGCATTTTCTTGGTTTTCGCACTATAACTTTAGTTTAAGTTAATAGAAATCTATGAAATTTTGACACAAGGTTTATGACCACAAAAGAACGGTTGGGATTGATTTTGGGAGTTTTGGTTTCAACAGTTTAGGAATTAGGGGCCAAAAAAGGGCCCAAATAAGCATTATTCTTGGTTTTCGCACAATAACTTTAGTTTAAGTAAATAGAAATCAATGAAATTTAAACACAATGTTAATGACTACAAAAGGAAGGTTGGTATTGATTTTGGGAGTTTAGGTCCCAACAGTTTAGGAAGTAGGGGCCAAAAAGGGACCCGAATAAGCATTTTTCTTGGTTTTCGCACCATAACGTTAGTATAAGTAAATAGAAATCTATGAAATTTAAACACAAGGTTTATGACCATAAAAGGAAGGTTGGTATTGATTTTGGGAGTTTTGGTCCCAACAGAATAAGGGGCCCAAAGGGTCCAAAATTAAACTTTGTTTGATTTCATCCAAATTGAATAATTGGGGTTCTTTGATATGCCGAATCTAACTGTCATGACTGTGTATGTAGATTCTTAACTTTTGGTCCCGTTTTCAAATTGGTCTACATTAAGGTCCAAAGGGTCCAAAATTAAACTTAGTTTGATTTTGACAAAAAATGAATCAGTTAGGTTCTTTGATATGCTGAATCTAAAAATTTACTTAGATTCTTGATTATTGGCCCAGTTTTCAAGTTGGTCCAAATCGGGGTCCAAAATTAAACTTTGTTTGATTTCATCAAAAATTGAATAAATGGGGTTCTTTGATATACCAAATCTAACTGTGTATGTAGATTCTTCATTTTTGGTCCTGTTTTCAAATTGGTCTACACTAAAGTCCCAAGGGTCCAAAATTAAACTTAGTCTGATTTTAACAAAAATTGAAATCTTGGGGTTCTTTGATATGCTGAATCCAAAAATGTACTTAGATTTTTTATTATGGGCCCAGTTTTCAAGTTGGTCCAAATCAGGATCTAAAATTATTATATTAAGTATTGTGCAATAGCAAGTATTTTCAATTGCACAGTATTGCGCAATGGCAAGAAATATCTAATTGCACAATATTGTGAAATAGCAATTATTTTTTTTAATTAGAGTTATCTTTCTTTGTCCAGAATAGTAAGCAAGAAATATCTAATTGCAAAATATTGTGCAATAGCAAGATTTTTTTTAATTGGAGTTATCTTTCTTTGTCCAGAATCAACTTAAATCTTTGTTATATACAATATACAATGTATATTCACTTTTTACTACCAACTGATAAATTAAAATAATCTTTACCATTCAGTGATAACAAGCAGTTTTTTTACATCTTAATATTTTATGATGTATTTAAATGAGTAGTTATTGTTGCAAACTCCATTAGAAATTTTAATTGAGATTAGTTTTGGAATAAGGGAAAGGGGGATGTGATTAAAAAAATTGGGTTCAATTTTTCTCATTTGAAATTTCATAAATAAAAAAGAAAATTTCTTCAAACATTTTTTTGAGAGGATTAATATTCAACAGCATAGTGAATTGCTCTAAGAGAAAACAAAAATTTTAAGTTCATTAGAACACATTCATTCTGTGTCAGAAACCTATGCTGTGTCAACTATTTAATCACAATCCAAATTTAGAGCTGAATCCAGCTTGAATGTTGTGTCCATACTTGCCCCAACCGTTCAGGGTTCAACTTCTGCGGTCGTATAAAGCTACGCCCTGCGGAGCATCTGGTTTTCTGTTGAACTAATCATGCTAATAGGAGAAATAGATGTAATATCGAAATAAAAAAAGAACTAAATTACAGAAATCGCTTAAATTTTACAATAGCTTAGTTTAAGTACAGCTTATTTGAAAATGATAATAAAAAATATAGGTCACTGATGAGTTAAAATAGATATAACAATTCTAATGCCAAAAAATGGCATTTTTGCACCAAAGGGAGATAATTTGGAGCTTTTTCAATGATATATACATTTTTTAAGTCATCTTGGCCAAAACGAATTGATTGTTTTGAATGATTTTTGTACCATATGATAAAGTAACAACTAATGAAGTTATAAATTAAATTAGTTATGAAAAACAAAAATATGTAATATTTTTTTGAAATTTTTATACCCTTAAGCCCCCTTAGAGTCATTTGATCTCTATTGGAGAAAAGTCTCATTGGAAATCAGACTGCTTCTTATTTTTATATCAACCCAGCCATATTATGCCTGTCCAATATCAGGAGCTTGTACATAGTTCAGTGGTTTATGTTGGTTCATATCCGTCATTTTTGTTTTTCATAATTTTTTGTTTTTATAAATTAGTCTGGTATATTTGAAGTTTGAATTGATGCTTTGTTTCAAATTTTGTTAGTGTTGTCTTTTATAGATTACTATATCATGTATAGGGTATGGGTTTTCTCATTACTTACAGGTCATTTATATTGGCCTCAAATAAGTAATTACAATTCTTACATCCACTGAATTGAACTCTGATGGATAGTTTTCTCATTTATCATACCACATCTTATTTTAATAAATATTTAATAGTATTCAAGGGCAAAAACTTTTTATAACAGTAGACTTACCATTTAGGCTTTGTTGACCTCTGTAAATCTATTTTTGTTGATAATTTCTTCTGTATTTAGTTTCCCTTTATCTTTAATATTCTTGCCCTACACATAAAAGGGTAAACATTATCATTTAATGACAAAAATAACTACTATTACATAATTAGTGGGTAACTGAAAATTTTGCCTCATTTGTGTAACGTCGAGACGACTTGCTCATCATTCTTGCTGTTTAATATTATCATTATTCTATGAAAATGAGGTCACAGTAAAATTAATCTTGGCAGACAGACATCTTCTTATTTATATATGACACCTTGCATTCATTTCGTACAACAACAAGTAGACCTATGCCTAATAATATCTGATAAAATGACAAAACCAAGAAAACTTAGCATTGAACAAAGAACCATAAAATGGGGTCATGGTTATATAAATCTGCCAGACAGACATGCACACCTTACAATTGTTACATATCTACCAAATATAATCTACCTGTAACTTTAAGCATATGATAAAATGACAAAACAATGCAGTGTTTCATAAAAATGAACCATGAAAATGAGGTCAAGGTCATATAAAATATGGCAGAGAGACATGTACATCTTACAATCATTCCATTCACTAAATAAAGGGGCCTTACTGCGTACAGTATCTGGAAAATATACCAAACCACAAAAACTAAACATTTTCATAGTTCCTTATACCCTACCACATTCGTTATGTATAAATATATATATGTCCCAAGTCAGGAGCCTATAATTTAGTGAGTGTCGTTTGTTTATATGTAACATATATGTTTTTCCATATTTTTTTTACATAAATTAGGTTGTTAGTTTTTTCGTTTGAATTGTTTCACATTGTCATTTCTGAACTTTTTATAGCTGACTATGCAGTATGGACTTGTTCATTGTTGAAGGCTGTACAGTGACCTTGAGTTGTTAATTTCTGTTTCATTTGGTCTCTTGTGGAGAGTTGTCGAATCATACCCCATCTTCTTTTTTTATATTGTCCAATGTACTATGAAAATAAAGTAAGATGAAACTTCTCAGTCAGACATATGCACCTAGTTGACCTTTTGTTAATTTGAAAATTAGAAAATAGAAAAACTGGCCAAAATAACAAAAAGGTAACATTAAGCAATGAACCACAAAAATGAGGTCCCGATTGACTAAAACATGCCAGACTAACATGTACATCCCTAATAATTTGTATACTACAAATATACTTGACATGTTGCATACAATATATTAGAAAACCCGACCAAAACACAAAAACTCAACAATGACCACTGAACCATGAAAATGAGGTCAAGGTCAAATAAAACTTGCCAGTTGGACATGCATAACTTACAATCATTCCATAATAATTTAAAGTAAATATGATAGACAAATTGTTTATAGTCTCTGAGGAATCCTATTACTCATGCATTATAATCATGACAATCAGGGGTGGATCCAGCTATTTTAAAAAGGGGGGGTTCCAACAATATGTCCCCATTCAAATGCATTGATAGTCCCAAAAAAGGCAGGTTCCAACCACTATCACTTAGCCATGAAATGAGGTCACTCAAGGTCAATGAACTTATGACAGATGTAAACTTCATAACTTAAGGCATGTATATATATATAAAAAGTATGAATGGTCCAGGTCTTCTGCCTTCTTAATATTAGGCTTTAATTAAGAAGTAAGTTAACACTTTATTACTAGTTTTTTGGGGTTCGTGAGGATAGAAAACCAGATAAATTGACACAAATCCCTGTGGTATGACAATATGTGCCATAATATTAGTCCAAATGATAATGACGTCTTGCATGGCTATTTCAACTTTTTTCTGGGACGCCGTCATGGTAAAAAAAAGCCATGCAAGACGTCATAATTGTTTGTATTACAAAAATAAGTTACCCAATTCTTACTTGTTAGTTGTTAGGGGCTAGCAAAATAGATTTATTTAAAGTCAGTTATACATATATAACAATACAACATAAGCTCTGTAGAGCTTTTATCCGACATACATATATGACAAGCACAATACATAATACATAAAGCTCATCACTGAAATAGTAGTCTCAGATACTAGTCTCGGGAGACTGGGCAACCAAACCCCTATTCAATCTGAATGTAGGACAGAAAGTCACAGGACAAAAAGTCACAGTCAAAAAGTTACAGACAAAAAGTCACAATTCAGTTTTGGGATTATTTTTCTTTGAACAAGAAAACACTCTTTTTTTTGTATTTTTCTTGAAGTTTTTTACATGAAGCAACTTTGTAATGAAAACGTATTCAATCAATATCGATCAAATAATTGTTTTGAAAACAAAATTTCAAAGAGGCTTGGTACTTAAATGGCTTCAATTTGCCAATAAATATATCCTTTGCATGATTAAAATCTTATACATTTTCATTTATCAAAGTTTATCATGTTTATGAGCAATAATTCCTTAAATTAAAAAAGAATATATGTAATTACGTGCATCGTGATTTTCAAAGTCTTATTTTGCGTGCTCGGTATTTTTCAAATAAAATGCAAACACTTGGCAGGGATCGTCATGAAATACTTTTTAAAAAGCCGTAAACCAATTATATCATAAATGTGTATACTAAATCGGGAATATCAAGTAAAACAAAGAGTTAATATACACAAGAAGACAGTGACTCAGTCACAAAAGGTTCAAATTAAAGTATTTATTTTTCGTGCAACGTTCATTACAGAAATTATTTTACGTTCAACGTGAAATTATGTCTTATTTCACGTTTTTTTCGTGCAAGCACCCCCCTTTACCACCCTCATAATAATACTAAAAAATTTATTTCCCCCATTTGTCGCTATATTTTTCGCTATAATTATTAAATCTTCAGTCGACTGTGCTTTGAGTGAATATTAATAATGAAGAGGGCCTCACGAATAAATATAAATCTGAAATACTTGAAAATCGATTAGCAGAGTAAACTTACACATAAATCGTAAGTTATTTACGATTAATCCCAGCCGATTAATACAGACTGTGCTCCTGAATAAAGCTGCTAGATACATTAATTTGTGTTTTTTTTACTGCTACAAGAATCAAATGCTAAATACGCGCCAGTTGCTGAGCAGAGAACCATTCTAAGCCAGGAACAGTCTATACTAACTATTCACAGTAAGAATAGAAAGTCCCTGTAAAAAGGCAGTCAAATCCTAACAGAACTGTAACTTAATGATACATATATATCAAGTTCCAGCACCTCACCCACACCCTGGCCCAGCACACTGAGTTAGCAAACTGGCGTATGTCAGTCTTATAATATAAAACTGCGTAGATTCATATTGTTTGATTTGACGTTTGTTAGGATATTTTTTTAGGATCGTTGTAAAATTATATCTTAATCTTTGTTAAAATACGATTTCATTTCTATTTCATAATTTTGTCAAAGTGTACTTTTTAAAGTTTAAAATTTTAAAGATAAAATTAATATTCCATTTTAATTTGAGGAAAATCTGTTTGAACTGTAATAACATGGTCGGTCAACTGATTTGTTGCAAATTTTTAGATTATAAAGTTATGGCAAAGGCAGTTGCAAAGTCAGCAAGTCGGGCATTAGGCCTTCTTATAGTAAAATGTAAAGCACATGGTGGCTTCCAACACAATATTTTCACCAAATTGTTTGACACTTTAGTTTGGTCAGTCATCAATTACGGCTCAGCTATTTGGGGTACAAGTGAGTTCTCCTGCATCTCAGCAGTTCAGAACCGAGCCATGAGATTTTATATGGGAGTTGGAAAGTATACTCCCAATGATGCTGTTTCAGGTGACATGGGTTGGAAGCCTCCATATGTTAAACAGTGGTCAAACATTTTTAGACACTGGGCAAGATGTACAAAAATGGATAAAGACAGGATAAATTATAAAGTATTTATATGGTCAATTAGAAAAAGTAGTTATAAAATTAAAAATTGGAGTTATAAAGTGATAGAAATGTTGAAACTTTACAATATGGACAGATTTTGTAATGTAGATGATTATATACTGGATAAAAATATAATTCATCAGTTAGAAGTTAATATTTTTGATAATTATAAAACTGAATGGAGTACAAGGCTTGATTCTTATGGTCAAGGAAATAAGTTAAGAACTTATAATTTGTTTAAATTTTCATACTCTACTGAACAATTTTTGTTGCAAAATATACCTATTCGTTATCGCAGTGCATTTGCGAAATTTAGATGTGGAGTAGCACCTTTAAAAATTGAAACTGGTCGTTACGAAAGATTAGATTTAGATAAAAGATTATGTTTCAATTGTGATAATATAGAAGATGAAAAACATGTATTGTTAACATGTCCATTATATGAAGATTTAAGGCAGTCTTTATTTATTGATATAATTCAACATAATGATATGTTTTTAACTTTGTCAGATGATGAAAAATTTATATTTTTGTTCAAAAATGAAAATGTTTGTAGTTCTGTTGCCAAAACCTGCAATAATATTTTATTACGACGAAACAGTATCTTATACTGTTAAAAATCAAACTGTTTCAGTTATTTTTATTATGTACATGTACAAAATGTATCAGGTTTTATCCTTGGATGTGCATGGTGATTGCACTTTTATGTTTTGTATAAATAACAAAACTTATGTTTTAATTCTGTTGTTTTAAAATTGTATATAACAGTCTCTCATAGTTCTTTTAAGAATGGCACATGCATTCTAAATTTTATATTGTGTACTTGATATTATATTGTGTTTATACTTGTATGTATGTGGTGAGACTTTAATAAACTATTGAATCTGAATCTGCAAAGCTGATTACAGGTAATTATATAACTTACAGTAATTTTCCATTACGACAGTGCGTGTATTCTCGGGTGTGTATAACGTATAGTTTTCTAGAGAACATCCTGTCTACGTGATAATTGCATGAATATTTTAGAAGATGAAGCCCATGTTATTTTATCGTGTCCTTTGTATGATGATTTTAGAAAGAAATTATTTGATGAAGCAACACATTTTAATAGTGATTTTATGTCTTATGATGATAAACAGAAATTAGTGTTTTTATTTACAGATAATAATATGATTCGTAGCTGTGCCAAAGCCTGTAATCTTATTTTAAATAGACGTAGAAATGTTTTATACTGTAAATAATGTTAATGTCAATATGTTTTATAATAGATGCATTCTTTATATAATTTTTAATGTTATAGTCTCTTGTAATTCTGTACAGAATGGCTCTCTTTTTATATTTATATATTTTTACATTTAATGTAATGTTGTATTATATATTATTGAGAGATGAGACTTAAATAAAATATTGAATTGAATTGAATTGTAATACAGATTGACGACATTACACAAAATTTCTTTTGTTAAATTGCTAAGGTATCTGTGTCCATTCCCTATTTCAACACCACAAATTTTTCGAAGAAAAAAAATCAAAAAATCATTTATATGAAATAAAAAAGAATAGTGGCAAATATAAACTTCAGTAACTGCGCATTGAGTAAACATAATTTCAATATTGCATGAACCACAGGCCCGTACCCATTTCACGGAGAGGGGGGGGGGGGGGGGGGGTATTTGGACTCACGAACTCGACTTTAACAGTCACAATTCGAACAGAACGTTGACTTTAACAGTGCTTATTTGTTTTCAAGGGGTTTCGGTTCGTCCGAACCCACCCTAGCTACGGGTATGAACCAACCCATGAGAAAACGTATACATGTATGTAGATGTGTTTGAAAAGACCAATTCCCATTGGCTTTATTTCACACTAGGACCTTAGATAACTAGAACTAAGCAGTGGTTGATCCAGAATTTTCATAAGTGGGGACCCCTTCCAGTCATGCTTCATGAAAAAATTATAAAAATATATGAATATGCTAAAAAAAAATTCTCTTTCGTATGTAATAAATGAAGACGTTTTGAAATATAAAAAATCTTCTCATAGTTGGAAAATTTTTAATTCAAGTAATATCATTAAAACGAGAGCGTCTAAACACCACCTATGCCGCCTTGGTGCACTAAGCTCATGAAACTGCACTAAGCGCATGATTGGACAGGGGCGGATCCAGCCATTTTAAAAAGGGGGGGTTCCCAACCCAGAGTAAAGGGGGGGGGTTCCAGCTTTATGCTCCCATTCAAATGCATTGATCGGCCAAAAAAGAGGGGGGTCCAACCCCCGGACCCCCCCCCCCCCCCCTCTGGATCCGCGCCTGTTGGATGGCGCTATGAATGAATAAAACATACCATCGGACGTAGTTTTTCATGAAGATAATGTATCTGAATTTTTTAGTCATTAAAAATTGTAGTTACGTCATAATTTGATTTTTTCTGTCATCAAAGGTTTTGTCCGACGGCACGTGCCAGTAATTAACCAGGTATTAAAATCACTGATTCATGAAGAAATAAAGAAACATAACAATTACACGGCTTATATATATTACACCTATTTGTTTATCGTGTTATATATTTTGTTTATGCGTGCATTTTGTTTTTGTAGGGTTTAAAACAAAACTTTGTATTTCTTTCTGTTTTTGTGTGTATTTTTTGATAGGTTATTTTGACTTTTAAATAAGTATTGTGCACTATCCAAATAAGAAGTACCGATCAATGGGGGAAATCGTGTGACATTACATCTGTCCAGTTTTTAAGCTGTCTTTTATTATACCACAGAACGAGACGGTGGTGTCAAACAGTGATGTTTTAACTATACCTACATATATATACAGAAATTACCTAGAGCATTTTATGACAATATCTCTTTAAAAGATACACATAAATATTTTATTAAAGTCTCTTCACTTGTAATATAATCATTATAATATAAACATTGAATAAAACAGCAATTTTATAAATTAAAATACAACTGCCATCCTATAAAGATTTATGAGAGACTGTAGAAATTAAACTAAATTATTACTATATATTTATCATGTCTCTAAAACATTTCCGTTCTGTACAACCATATAAATACACTAGAACACACCCGCGAAATCGCGGGCATTCAGAGCGTAGTTTAAAGTATGTAAAGTGTTGTTGAACATGTTGAAAGAATTTTGTAAAATACTGAATGACTGGAGAATTTCAGCAAAAGTATCATAAGTCATAGGTTATTGGGGACAGAAAATGATTTTTTTTTATCCGTCCACCTTTATTTCCAAAGTTCCTAATTTTTGGTTCTCTATCAATTTCAATATGAACATACATTTAGTATGTTATGAACATTTAAGTAAGGAACCTGTAATTCAGTGGTTGTCGTTTGTTTATGTGTTACATATTTGTGTTTCGTTCATTTTTTGTACATAAATAAGGCCGCTGGTTTTCTCGTTTGCATTGTTTTACATTGTCATTGCGGGGCCTTTTGAAGCTGAGTATGCGGTATGAGCTTTGCATTTTGTTGAAGGCCGTACGGTGACCTATAGTTGTTGATTTCTGTGTCATTTTGGTCTCTTGTGGAGAATTGTCGCAACATGGCAATCATACCACATCTTGTTTATTTTTGTAATCAATGAATTTTGTAAAAGATTTAATGACTGGAGAATTTCAGAAAAGGTATCAAAAGTTCACATGAATAATTTTAGCGCTTATCTGTATATTATGAACATTCATTACTATATAAAATAAAGTGTATTTACTTTCAATTCTAAGTTTACTAATCGATCCATGGTGGTCATTGATATAGTATACAGACCCTCTCTATTTAATAAACTCTGTGACCGCCGTGGATAGTTAACTTGAAAATGATAGCAGATAAAATTCTGAAAATACACTTTATTCGTAGTATATGTATGTTCAAAGTATACAGAAAAATTGCAAACCGGAAGTCTAATCTGACTTAAAATTTCGTCCAATGACGGGACAATATCCGGATGCCTTTTTTCTCGTTTTTCTCCCAAAATAACTCAATCTGAATAATCATATAAATGGATGACAAATGCGACTATGCACTGTACCTATAGGACACAGAGGCGTGTTGATTAGTTTATTGTGGAAAGAAGAGAAGCGACACCCAAAATGAGGTCTTCTCGTTTAATAGTATAGATAACCTTAAATATTTCAGTTCTGTAAAAACATAACTATTAATCAAGCATATAAAAAACTATTTCTTCTACTATTTAATTTTGATTTAAACTTTTTGGCTAAATCTGAAAAATAAAGTTGGCATAACGGTATCCGTTTTCTCATCGTTTAAGGTTGTATTACGCGACCTTTATTTGCTTTTATCTTCGTCATTCCATCTCTGGACAGTGGTGGATAGTTGTCTCATTGGCAATCATACCATAACTATTTATTTATATGAAATATAAATTTAATAATAATTAGCTCTATCAGAATTTCAAGCGGTCTGTCATACTTGTTGAAAATGGGTTGCACTGAACCCCAAGGACGCCGCATTTTAACTCTCATATTTGAAATAAGTCTGTATTATAATTTGTATTTATTCGTGAAAGTAGTTGAAACAGTAAAAGGGGAAGAATAAAAAGAAAGAAATAGACTACAATATAGTCCGCTTTGAGTAAAAGCCAATTTCTTTTGTTTTTACTATTATTTCCGCAAATCTTTTATTTCGAAAAGCGCAAACAAACACTTTTTCAAAATATTTTTTTTCGAACAAGGCATCAAAGAAAATCAACAGCCCTTTTATCATTTCTAATTAGAAACAAAGAAAATAATTTACTAGTTAAAAGATAATCCCTCAGAATTGATTGGATCAATTAACAAGGTGATTAGACATTACACAAGTAGTGCGCGTGTCACGTTAAAAATGTTAATAACTTTTAAATCTCTTTATATCATCAGAGACATATAATACAATGTATTATATGTCTCTGATATCATCGAACCAACTTTTAACATATTTTTTTAAAATAAGATTTATCTTGATTAATAGTCTTGGTGCATATTTAACCTTTGGTACATATCCTTAGTGCAGTATTTATAAATTCGTCAAGCTTCATTAGATTCAATCAACGATATCATAGGACAACTGGACACATTACACAAAATCGGCGCGTGTCATATAAATGTTAATTACTCTTTTATTTCTGAATATATTTACACAAAAATTTAAATATATGCTCTTTATTCAAATCTGTATCGTACTGAATGACCTTGGTGCTTATTTGACTGGTCCTTTTTTAATGGACACATTACACAAAATCGGCGCGTGTCATATAAAATGATAATTTCTCTTTTATTTCTGAATATATTTACACCAAAATTTAAATATATGCTCTTTATTTAAATCTGTATCGTACCGAATGACCTTGGTGCTTATTTGACTGGTCCATCATGGGCTTAGTGCACTTCCTGGAGCTTAGTGCACAACGGCGGCCTAGGTGGTGTTTAGACGTACCGCATTGAAACGTTTAGAAATACGGTCTCTTAAAACACCGCAAACTCCTTTGTACACAAAGGAACACATAGGAGCACTAAGGATCCTAAAAAAGTTTGATAACAGCACAAAGGACCTTTATTTCCCTTTAAAGCATAAAAATATTACAATTCCTGAAGAAAAATGTAAAAAAATAAAATAATTTCAATAAAAATTGCGATTTTTATGATGGACGATTTGGTGTTATCACCGGTATCGGTTTGGGACCGACTTTATACATCCGGGCTATGTGATAGCTCAATTCAATTCAATCAATTCAATGTTTTATTAAAGTCTCATCTCTCAACAAGTACAATCAATCTTTATACATTGTAAAATAACACTAGATAAAATGAGAGCCATTCTATACAGAATTATAAGAGACTATTAAAATGTATAGATATAATACATGTATGTGAATTTTTAAATAGTTTTTATATGATATTAATGATAAAAAACGTCATTTATTATTCTTAATATTTTGTTGTAATATTTTTTAAGAAAAAAAATATTGATTTAAAAAAATATGTATTAAGTTAAACACAGTTTTTTGTAACAGTAGACGTCGAAAATTGAACTGTATATATATATTCTCCTGAAATAATTATAACATTATCGAATGAATGAATGATTTTATTCTCATAAACTAGTACATAGCTACAGAGAAAATAACAGTTCATATATAATACATATTTTGTTTCTATAGACAGCTTACATATGGTAATCTTTTAAGAAGTATGTGAGCGTATAGTACAATTTGTTAATACACCCCCCCCCCCCCCCTTTTTTCCTTCAATTAAATTTAATTGTAAACGCTTTTGTTTCTTAATTTGTGTTTGCTAATAACTGGGGTTTATGCTGTCAAAAGTAAAAAAAAAAAGGTTTTTTATACCCATTGCTCTTCATATATATTCGAAGGATAATTACTGATCACAAATTTTCCGGATGCTTTTTCTCCTATTTTCGTATCGAACCAACATGCTAGCAGTTGAACGGAATTCAATACTTTTTTTTTAGGAATGTACAACTTTTATAAATTTTAAACAACAAAATTCTACACTTTTTTACCTAGATTTTTTTTTTCTCTGTTTCGAAGTCGCAACCGGTGACCCAGTATCAAACATGATCAAATATAGCCAACACCTCACATGGCGTATTCACAATGTTGAGGTATTGACAATATACAATCACATGTATCAATATACAGCAAGTTAGTAATTTGGTGTTGAATGACAGTAAATCAGAATTTATAAATTGAATTTTACCTGTTAAAGGGACACGAGCTGTCAAATTCATGTTCATCGGTTTTAATCAAATTCACATAACGTGTAGTGTTGAATTGTTTATTAAAATTTCATGCACACTCTTGGCTGAAATGCATAAAACCATTATTTCATGAAACTGCATGAAATTGACTTATCACATAATACCGGCAAGGCCGTAACTAGGCATCTTATTTTAGTGAGGCAAAATAATTGACCCGAGCGAAGCGAGGCGTTAAATTTTTTTGGAGGGTATGAAATGAATGGTGCAAAATCCTGCGTTCTAGGCATTTTTAGAGAGTTTGATAATGTTTTGAATTTGGACAGTTTTTATATAAATTGTTCATATTTAAAGACTTTTACTAATACCAAATTTTTAACAACTTTATTTGAATTTGTATGTAAGATAATCATCCAAATATCAATTTAAATCTGCCGCCAGAACATAGAACAAACATCGATTCAGTAGAGTTTGCCAATTATTTCTATGGTGGGTTCAGTCAAATTGTTTTAGAATCATAACTTTGGTCTGCTGATATCCTTATCGCGATGAACATGGAGCATGGCAAGACCGCACAACCTCTCGCCACTCATGTATGCTCTTTTCCTAGATTTCAGTCGTTTCAGGGCAGTCTGTGTTTCTAAAGGTAGCACATTATCATCAACGCAATGATCAATGTCTTCTTCCAATTCCTTCTCCATCAGCAATTCGGTAGCAGCATCGGTAGTAACAGTTTTGTTTGCAAAAGGGAATTAAGCTTTCATATAAAGGCTAGCATCATCATACAGTCTCAGTTACAAAAATATTAAACTCGCTTGTATGCTGACAAAGAGTAAACAAACTAGGGATAGAATGAGATAAGATACATGTATATGATCTATCTATAGAGTAAGTATATATGATATGGGTACAGGGGAATTAAAATGGAGTTTTGACGTTTACATGTAGGTCCGTAATTTCAAATTATTTCTGGAAAAAGTCGGTGGTATTTTAGTTCCAGAATCTATAAATTTAGGGGTTAGGGGTTGGGGGTGTCTGATTCCGAAACCCCGAATATAAAGAAATGAAATTCCGTAGTCCCTAATAAGTAAAGACAAAATCCTGTGATAAAGGTTCTATACCATTCCTCAATAATGTCAAATTGAGGCCCCTCATGGGGGGGGGGGGGGTCCTAGTAATCACATAATCACCATTTTTTTGCCAATATAATCACATAATCATTAAATATTTGCTTATCTTTAGTAATCAAATAATCATAAACTAAAAATACAGTCCTAGGTAATCAAATAATCATGAAATATTTGGCTTAATAATCAAATAATCATTAAAAAAACGGCCAAGTAATCACATTATCAAAAACCCCATGAGGGCCCTCCAAATTGGAATATGGGATGTTCTTTCAATTTTTAAGGTTAAAGAAACATGGATCATGAAAAACTAATCCATGCATGTTTCATATTATTTATATTTTATTTATCTGTAAAGAGAAAGATTAAAGTTGATGAAACGGAGAAATGAATACACAGACAGGACTGCCCCCTTGCGATGCCCACTACTTGATTTGTCAGTCTACTTATCGTTTTTGGATTGTTCTAATGAAGTTATGCAATACGCAGACTACGTTCACAAACAAATTAGTTTACTAGAATTATTCCTTCTTTACCTTCAGTGTCGCTTTTCCTTTTTCTGCAAGAGCCTGTTTTTAACCAGAGATCCATGATGATTATCGTTACTAGGTTAATGTAATTGAGAAACATCACCCGTTGAGATGCTGAGTTATAACCAGGAAGAATAGTTTAAAGGAATGATGACAAGTTATAGAAATTAAGGTTGAGACAGAACAACAAAAGACTATTTTATTTGTATATATGTATAAAAAAAAATAATCAGTGTCGAAATTTTAGTGAGGCAATTGCCTCACTTGCCTCAATGGTAGTTACGGCCTTGTCCACAACTAAAAAATAAACCACCGAAAGTTCACATAAGAGATAAGAGGGTATGGATTTGAATTAACAGAATAGAAAATAAGGGTCACTGAAAGAAAAAAGGGAATAAAGAATAGTGATTTCAATAGTGAAAGAAAAAGAATATTAATGAAAAAAAGTGTAAGCTATTAAAAATATAGTTTTAAAAAAGAAAAAGAAGAACCCCCCCCCCCCGAGACGATCCCAACTGTTATTTGACGCTTCCGAGTTATTTTGAGACAAAGACATGTATTTCTGTACATAATTTACACATGTCACTATAATAAATAATTTACTTACTTACTTACTTACTGTATTAGTAGTAAGCCCGTACCACAAAGCCTCTTGCGTCAATTTGAGGATTACCCAGGCTTTAAAATAAACATAATTGACAAGTTTCCTTCCCCTGCATTCTCGAGCGCACATGTAAATAGCACGTTGGTCTCAAATAAGATATTGATACATTACAACACTTGGCAAGTTGCCGTCAGTATTTTAGAATATTGATTAAGAAGGTATAAAAAATTAATGCACGCACACTATTATCCACCACAGGCCTAAATCGTTAGTCCGCAAACAACGAGGGGGATGAAAAACCCAGCACTTGGAACACAGCCACCGGCATGTTGTGAATTTGAAAGCTTCCCAAATTTGTAACTATCGATAAGGTGGGGTCAAACATTCTAGTTTTACTTCTGACAAAACTTTTTAATAAGATACTTAACTCAAAAAATTCCCCAAAATTTGGAACATTTCTCTATCATGTCTATTGACATCAATTGGCGGATTCAGGGGGGGGGGGAGGGGGGGGGATTCCGGGGGTTGGAACCCCACTTTTTTTTGGACGATCAAAATTCAATGCATTTGAATGGGAGCATATAGCTGGACCCCCCTTTTTACTCTCATCCCCCCCTTTTCTCTGGGTTGGGGACCCCCCTTCTCAAAATGGCTGGATCCGACCCTGCATAACAAGCTGTTCTTGTCTTAAACTCCATTTTACAAAAACAACTTAGTGATTTTCTTGAAACACAAAATTTATTATCTTCAAATCAAGGTGGTTTTAGAAAAAATTACAGAACTGTAGATCATGTCTTTATTTTAAAAACAATTAAGAATTGAAAACTTCTTTTTGTAACTTCATTGGGGTGTAAAAGCGTTGCTTGAAGTACATTTTGTATGAAGCGTGGATCAGAAGTATTCAAGTATGGATATCAGAATTCAAACCAAATTTTGAAGCATTAGACAAAAGTAAATTAGAAAAAACACAAAAACCATATTTAAAAACATACTTGGGGTTCATGGAAAGTCTTCCAATCTAGCAGTGCAGTGTGAATTTGGCACATTACCCATTAGCATAACATGTTATCAACTTATGTTATCAACTAACATGTTTAACCCCGCCACATTATTTATGTATGTGCCTGTCCCAAGTCAGGAGCCTGTAATTCAGTGGTTGTCGTTTGTTTATGTGTTACATATTTGTTTTCGTTCATTTTTTGTCGAGCCTGCAACTTTTGTTGCAGAAAGCTTGACATAGGGATAGTGATCAGGCGGTGGCGGCAGCGGCTATGGCGTCGGCGTTAGCTAACTTTTTAAAAGCTTTATATTTTAGAGGGTGGAAGACCTGGATGCTTCATACTTTGTATCTATATAGATGCCTCATGTTACGAAGTTTCCGTCAGTCACATGTCAAATGTCCTTGACCTCATATTCATGGTTCAGTGACCACTTGAAAAAAAAGTTCAGATTTTTTGTAATGTTGAATTCTCTCTTATTATAAGTAATAGGATAATTATATTTGGTATGTGCGTACCTTGCAAGGTCCGTCAGACAGTTTTCACTTGACCTCGACCTCATTTCATGGATCAGTGAACAAGGTTAAGTTTTGGTGGTCAAGTCCATATCTCAGATACTATAAGCAATAGGTCTAGTATATTCGGTGTATGGAAGGACTGTAAGGTGTACATGTCCAACTGGCAGGTGTCATCTGACCTTGACCTCATTTTCATGGTTCAGTGGTTATAGTTAAGTTTTTGTTTTGGTCTCTTTTTCTCATACTTTATGCAATAGATCTACTATATTTGTTGTATGGAATGATTGTAAGATGGACATGTCTAGCGGGCAGATGTCATCTGACCTTGACCTCATTTTCATGGTTGAGTGGTCAAAGTTAAGTTTTTGAGTTTTGGTCTTTTTATCTAATACTATATATAGGTCAACTATATTTGGTGTATGGAAATATTTTATGATTTATATGTCAGTCCCCCAGGTTTAATTTGACCTCGAACTCATTTTCACGGTTCATTGTTCAGTGTTAAGTTTTTGTGTTTTGGTCTATTTTTCTTAAACTATAAGTAATAGGTCAACTATATTTGTTGTATGGAAGCATTGTTTGCTGTACATGTCTGCCTGGCATGGTTCATCTGACCTTGACCTCATTTTCATGGTTCATAGGTCTTTGTTTAGTTATCTTGGTTAATGCTAAGTTTATGTGACAGTTTTTAATAAAGCTTTATACTTAGGACTATCAACATAATATCAATAATTAGTAAAGAAGGCGAGACATTTCAGCGTGTGCACTCTTGTTTACATAAATAAGGCCGTTAATTTTCTCGTTTGAATTGTTTTACATTGTCTTATCGAGGCCTATTATAGCTGACTATGTGGTATGGGCTTTGCTCATTGTTGAAGGCCGTACGGCAGACGGTGACCTATAGTTGTTAATGTCTGTGTCGTTTTGGACTTTTGTGGATAGTTGTCTCATTGGCAATCATACCACATCTTTTTTTTTATATTATGTATAAATACTATGTGCGTCTCAGTGATATAGGTGAACGGTCTGGTGGTCCACATGAAATTTTCAAGGCTGCTTTTGAAGTGGACAAAACTCTCACAAATAGAGAAAATTCATTGTCTAATAAACTATCTGAATGAATGAAATATATTGGGATACCCTTAAACAAGCATTGTAATAGTAATTTCAAACAGAAACTAGAAGATTTCTACAAAAATAAAATTATCATGTATATTTGAACTATCTAAGATAAAAGATGGAAACTGTGGGAAACTTTTATTTTTTAGTAAAATTTATACATGTACTAAATTTAAACAACAAGAATATTTGAACTTTAATGTTTCTATATAACTGAGAAAAAAACTCACAAAATTAAGAATAAGTGCACACTCATTAGCAATAGAAACTGGTAGGTATGCAAGACCAAGAATACCCTCTAGTGAGAGATTTTGTAAATTTTGCACAGGAATAAAATTAAAAATGAGATAGTGTGGACTCATTTCTTGATTGAATGTCCTCAATATAACAAAATTAGATCTAAATATAAAATTAATGATATTAATTCAAATAATTTGGATGAAAATTTTACCACAATGTTAAATCCTATGTCTGAAAAAGAAATTAAATATATTTGTATGTACCGGTATATTGAAGAAGCTCTTGATTTGTAAGACCACCATACCATTTCATCAGATAATAATCTTTTACAGTAGTTCGTGCATATACACATATAGGTGATTGTGTGTTTTAAAGTTTGAGTAAATTTATGAAAATTTAGAATAATACTGATGTTTAAGTTTATTTAAATTCTCCCTCGCCCTGCTTGTCCGAATTTAAAGTATTTTATCGCTTAATTCAATAGGCTATAAACAAGACAAACACAGATATAGGATTAGTTGCTTGCAGTAACATCTTATTTTCTCTTGCGATACAATATTTTATTTTACTTTATTGTACATATTTCTTCTATTGAAACAACATATAAATACATGACATTTAACATTGTTCCTCTTTCGCATCGTTTCTTTTTCCTCGACTAATACCCCAAAGCCTGTACATACAATAAACATAGCAGCAACTGCATATATACCAATGTGACCAACTTCAATTTAAATGCCAAACTTTATATAGTACCATTAAACCCCACCCGTAAAAACCGCCAAAACTTTCCTCATGCCTTATGCACCTAACATCAAATTTATAAATAGTACATACTGTTACAAAACAAGTATCTGAACTAGTTATATATATTTAAATACTAGTTCCCATCTATAAATAATTACTACAAATAGCAAATGGGAAAAACACCATTTCAAACGAAATAAAATACATGGTATCAATATCAGTTTATAATGTAATGGTATACATATAATTGGCTTATGACTTGTTGAGGGGCGTAATGGGGGGGGGGGGGGGGGGGGGGGGGGGTATCTGCACGGAAGAACGCGAAATGAAATTGCCATTTCCAATGAACAAACAATTAAAAATGCCTTGCACGTTGATCTTTTTACCGATTTCACGAAACACAGTGAATAACGAACCTTTTTCACGGCTGCACGTGAAACAAGAGGCTGTCACAACGACAGCAAACCGGATTTATTAATATTTATTTGTGTCCTGGCAATATCACAAGAACCATTACTGATGAATGGTGAAAGTGAAAATTGTCAATATCAAATTTGAGCTCCATTTTGTCATCAGTATCAACATCTTAAAATTTGAAAAGCTTAGATTGAATGGTTCATGAGTAAATGCAACAACGTGAATTGAAACGCCATTTCACAATCTTTCAAGAACCATAACTCCTGAACAGTAAAAGTCAAAATCGTCATTATTGAACTTGACCTCTAATTTGCCATCAGTAACAACATATAAAAATTTCAAAAGCTTTGGTTGAATGGTTCATGAGAAAATGCACGGACACGACTGGAAACACCATTTTTCAATCTTTCAAGAACCATAACTCCTGAACTGTAAAAGTCAAAATCGTCATTATTGAACTTAACCTCTATTTTGTCATCAGTAACAACATATTAAAATTTGGGAAGCTTTGGTAAAACAGTTCATGCATAAATGCACGGACACGACTGGAAACACCATTTTTCAATCTTTCAAGAACCACAACTCCTGAACGGTAAAAGTCAAAATCGTCATTATTGAAATTGACCTCCATTTTGTCATCAGTAACAACATATTAAAATTTGGGAAGCTTAGGTAGAACAGTTCATGCGTAAATGCACGGACACGACTGGAAACTCCATTTTTCAATCTTTCAAGAACCATAACTCCTGAACGGTAAAAGTCAAAATCGCCATTATTGAACTTGACCTTCATTTAGTTGTCAGTAACAACATATTAAAATTTTAAAAGCTTTGGTTGAACGGTTCATGAGTTAATGCACGGACAACATTTGATTGCCGCCCGCCCGACCGACCCCCCCCCCGCCGTACATCCCCAAATCAATAACCGACATTTTTGTCACAAAAATCCGGTTAATAAAAATGGCAAAACACTTTGCACGAAAATAACCCTTTACCACTCTCACTTGTTGTTACATGCATCTTTATTTCATTTGTATGTTGTTTTAATATTAAATATTAAAAATATAAATGTCTGTATTTGGATCAAGCCTCTATTGTGCTCTTTCCAATAATATATTAAATTGGATTGAATTGAATCGATTTCTACCCATAGGAAACTTTTGCCCTTCTTTTATCAAAAATGAAATATGTTGATATTCATGATATTAATGGTATAAAGGTTAAATCAATTTATTCATATATTTGACCGACTAGAATTATTGGGGAATTTAAACCTTTCCTATTGTAAGTGATAAAACTAAATTTATATTAGGGTGATTGAAATGAGGAAAAAGGGGGGAGAGGCAGGGAGGGTTATTATCTAGTGAACGATCCAGATCCCCACCCCTTAACCAAATATATTCTTTTAGGGGACAATGATATAAATGAAATAAAATGAATCAAAAGGGAAGTCCTAAGGGGGTCACCCCACCCCCTCTTGTTTGAAAACTTGTAAACAGTCAAGATCCCCACCCCTAAACCATATATATTCTTGTATGAGACAATAAAACAAATCAAATGAATATGGGTCTTCAATGCAGTGAGAAAATTTCGGCACTGGTCTTCAACTCATAAATATGTACATGTATCAGAACTAAGAAAGAGATACAGCTCTCAGTTGCATTAATAAAAACCTCAAAATATGTTTTGAATATCCGATTATACAGTATTGCAAGATTCTCTCAAAACGTACACATGGAGCTGAGAAACTGTAAAATTAATCATGCTAATTTAACATTAAAGTCCTCGGAATCAATCTTAAGGTAGCACAATAGAAAGATTTGTTAACTCCAACTCCTAAGTTTTAAAATGCTGTAACTTTCTTAATAATGCTTGGAAATTTATAAAAGTGGTAGTTATGGATAGCTAACAGATTACTCTTACAAATTAATGCAATGTTAGTATTATGCAACAATTATGTAACCAATTATAATGTTAACTGTGTCTAAAATATTTTTCACCAAATTTCCACTTTCAATTGAAATTAGCTTCTGCATAGGTATTCCTAGAGGGTTGATTTTATTATATGTTGTTCCTATGGCCATTATCTACAAAAGGGTGTCTCAGATTTCAGATAGAATGTTTAGAACAAATTTTACACCTAATTGAACATTATCTTCTTTTATGTGGTAAGGATGTTTACACTAATTAGAGATTTATGAGAGAATGGAATACCATAGGGACAATTTGAGACACCCTTTTGAAGCCCATGATGTGTTGATTAAGATTTCGTTAAAATTTTCTGTATAGTTAAAGAGATGATAGAGCTAAATTCATTCAAGTGAACTGACCGAGATTTTGCCACTAATTACGTAATAATTGATTACATAATAATTGCATAATAAAAATATTGCATTCATTTAAAAGATTAATCTTTTATCTATCTATATATACCTCTTTTCTTATTTTTTATGCATTCATAAGAAAGTTACACCATTTTAAAAGTTAGTAATTGGAAGTCAAAAAATCTTTGTATTGTGCTACCTTAATATGCATACTCTTGTACAAAGGAATATAAGTATGCAAATAAACTCAATAGATATATGGTCTTCAAAAATAAGAGTATCGATGCTATAAATTTATATCAAGATCTTAATCAAGTACATTTGTAATAATTTTGGTTTGTTTAAATATTTAGGAGGTTAGTATCATCTCCTTTTTTTGTGATGATGTTTTCGTTTTAAATTGGGGAAAAAATTGTTTGTACCAACAAAAATAAAAACACAAAGTTAATTATGTTTTATCATTTGTTTATGTTTAGGTTGTCAGCAAGATGAAAAGAACAAATATGCAGTTCAAAAGTCAAAATGTGGATAAGCTGAGGTTCAAGGTCCTACCTTTTGCAGATGTTCATATTTTGCATGAATAAATTTAAAGTTTATATATATCATGGAAGGCAGAGAAAGAAAAAAAAACTTTTCATTTTTCCTGCTTCTGAAGGATAAATGTAAAACATCTTGTTTTCGGTAAGTTTTATGCTCTGTTTTAATAGTGTTTGTGCCTTTATCTGTCCAGTCCTTCCTCTAAATTGTATCCTTTTTAAGTTTTTGGTGAGTGTTCACCATGAATTTCAGTAAGAAACTTGTGGATTTACATGTATATACTCAAAATTTAGTACTAATATTAATGGGATTTTAGCATGACATCCTGTCAAATGCTTGTTAATCATGTTTATCATGTTTATGTTCCAGAACATATGAGTATTTGGACTGTACACGTACAGTCCGCCAAATTTTAAGAAGTTGGTCAAGTTATTAGAAACAAATGTACATTACAGATCAATATAACTGAAATCTTTAATAGATTAATACAAAAAGTTTAATTGCAGTTGAAATAAAAACACATGTTTTGTCCAGCTGGTACTAGACAGTACAAGTATACTCAAATGGTCTGACTGTATGCATATGGTAAGACTGTAATAGTATACTTATATGTTCTGGACCTTTAACATGCAGTCAAAATACTGATATGGTCTTGAACATTTATACATGTCTTAAAATTAATATCAAACACATTGGTGTTTGTGAACTTGGTAATAAGTTATACGATAGAACTATAATGTTTTGAGATTATCAAAATAAAACATATCCCATTTTTACTTTTTATAAAGAAGAAGATTATTGATGTATGTATAACTGTATATAAAAATGAGACAGCAAG
Organism: Mytilus edulis; assembly: GCA_019925275.1. NCBI lineage: Eukaryota > Metazoa > Mollusca > Bivalvia > Mytilida > Mytilidae > Mytilus > Mytilus edulis. The sequence goes on along the minus strand of CM034361.1, from coordinate 49,304,766 downwards.
CCAACAACACAAAAAGTTGGGATAAAACTATACATTTTTCTGTATCAATGTTATAATTTCCAATATGTCCAAAGAATGAAATAAAACACAAGGTGACCTCAGTTAAAACTTCAAAAGCTTAAAGAAATATTGTTTCTGTTGTCTGCGTTTTGTATAATATATTGCAAATTCTTGTGAATAATGGAATGTTATTATATAAATTGCCTAAAGTTTTACCATTGATCTTTATATATATATATATCATATATATATTATATATAACTTGGGAAAATACCCAAATGTTATAAAGAAGAATAAATTAATTGATTGTTATATAGTATTAGAATAGGAAGATGTGGTATATTGCTTAATCTCCATCAGAGACCAAAGGATGTAGAAGGTTAGCAACTGATGACACTGGACAACCTTTATAACAATCAGTAAAATCCATACCGCATAGCTATTTTTATCGAAAATCATTTATGTTACATGTATGCAAACAATTTTGTATAATACATAACTTCAGATTTTATTGTTTCTTTTTCAGAAGGATTGAAATTCATCACCTAGAATAAATGGAGAAAGCATAGAAACAAGATCAGAATAAATTCAAAGACAAAAGATGGATCAGTTATTATTTTCATCACTCGGTCAAAGATATTGAAACCACAATAATGTCAATGTTCTGTGCTGAATGACCAAAAAGTGGACTATACGATCACACAATGCTGAATGATAAGAAACTATTAATGTTTTGTGTGGAGGGATATTGAGAAAAAAATAGATTTACTTAAATAGCTACTATTATGTTAAACCTAATAATAGGGTTTTCATTGATTTCAAATGGTAAATAATTGTGTTTCAAGAAAGTATTCTATAATTCATAAATAAACATATATTAATACTTACATTATCTGCTTTGTTGTTTAAAAGTTTAGTTTTGAACAGTTATAGAACAATATATGTTGAATTAACATTTCCAAAGAAAAAAAGATATTCCATTAAAAAGATTCATCTTATAACAATTTACTACCAAATAGAATACATTGTAACATACACATTACTGCATATTTATATCTATATATTTATAATTTAAATCCCATAGGATTTTATTTTGTCCCATGGGATATTAAAAATCCCATGGGATAATTATAGTCCCATGGGATTTTTTTTGTCCCATGGGACAACAAATATCCCATGGGACTACAATTATCCCATGGGACCAAAAAAAATCCCATGGGATTTAACCAAAATCCCATGGGATAATGGTCAATCCCATGGGATTTTGCCCTGTCCCATGGGATATTGAAAATCCCATGTTTTTATAAATCAAATAGCAAAATAAATATAATAGTCACAGTAGAAAACCAATGAAATTATTGAATCCCATGTAATTCTGCACATTTTGGTTATATACATGACTCTGTAGCTCTTATTTGAGGCGGCGGCGGATTTGCAAATGAGTGTTTTGCAAATTTAAAGTGTCCAGTGTTTAATGTTTCAACAGAAATAATTGTAATATCTGAAGTTGAGTATTTGAGTTACACACGGACAAATCAAATCTAATCAAAATAAATGGTTACGAGAGGAGACGATTCTCTATTTTTATACGCCCGTCAAAATTTTGACGGGTCGTATTATGGTATACAAATGTCCGGTGTCCGTCCGTCCGTCTGTCTGTCCGTCCGTCTGTCTGTCTGTCCGGCGTAAACATGTCGCACCGTAATTTGAGAACGACTTATCCAAATTTCATGAAACTTAACATAGTTGTTTCTTATGATGGTCAAATGATCTGTATACTTTTTGGTGAAAATAAGATTAAAACTTTTTGAGTTACGGCACTTTGTAACTAAAACAGGGTTGTGTTTTTTTCACATGTCGCACCGTATCTCAAAAACGATTCTTGATTATGGCTTAAAACTTTAAACACTTCTTAGTTATATTAATCTTAACATCTGTATACTTTTTGGTGATGATTCAAAATTTTAATTTTGAGTAATTGAGTATTTTGTAAAAAATGGGGAGGGGTTTTTTACTTGTCGCACCATATCTCAAAAACGATTTATGATTATTGCTTAAAACTTTACACATGTCTTTGTTATATTAATCTAAAGATCTGTATACTTTTTGGTGATGATTCAAAATTTCATTTTTGAGTTATTGAGTATTTTGTAAAAAAGGGAGAGTTTTTTTTTACATGTTGTGCCGTATCTCAAAAACTATTTATGATTATTGCTTTTTATAAAACTTTACACACTTCTTTGTTATATTAATCTAAAGATCTGTATACTTTTTGGTGATGATTCAAAACTTTATTTTGGAGTTATTGAGTATTTTGTTAAACAGGGGAGGGTTTTTTTACATGTCGTGCCGTATCTCAAAAGTAATTTATGATTATTGCTTGAAACTTTACACACTTCTTTGTTATATTAATCTAAAGATCTGTGTACTTTTTGGTTTTGATTCAAAATTTTATTTTAGTGATATTTAGTTTTTTGTAAAAATAAAAACAGGGTTGGGGGTTTCACATGTCCCGCCGTTTCTCAAAAACAATATATGGTTATTGCTTAAAACTTTCTCAGAAACTATTTATGATTATTGCATAAAACTTCCACAAAAGACGTCGGGCGTATCATGCGCTCATGGCGCAGCTGTTTATTATTTTTTAGTCTTTGACCTTATCATCGTCGGCCTTCTATAACTAATAATAATGAGTATTGTTCTTTTTTTTTTATAAATAATTCCCTTTCATTTTTGTCCTATATAAGTCAGTTTTAATCAATGATGTATATTAAAAAAAATGAATAAAAAGAATATCAATTCCCAAACAATTCAAAAGCGAATATCCCTTTCAATTGGCTGAATCAAAAGCTCAAACATATATAACGCGTCGAAAACAACAGTCATATTTCTTACATGGTATCGGCATTTCCTTATGTAGAAAATTGTGAACTAAACCTGGTTTTATAGAGAGATTAACCTCATACTTTTATGAAAGTCGCATAGAAGTTCATTATATTGACAACAACGTGTGAGAAAATCAAACACAATGTTAGACATGTTTACTACTTCGACATGTAAGTAACTTTTTTTTATAAAAAGAAAGTCAAGATCGATAATTTTTATCTGATCATGACTATGGTAAATATATTATCTAACTCCGACAGCAATTTAGAATAGACTCTAAAACATGTTTAGACTCATAAACATGTTTAACCCCGCCGCATTTTTACGCCTGTCCCAAGTCAGGAGCATCTGGCCTTTGTTAGTCTTGTATTATTTTAATTTTAGTTTCTTGTGTACAATTTGGAAATTAGTATGGCGTTCATTATCACTGAACTAGTATATATTTGTTAAGGGGCCAGCTGAAGGACGCCTCCGGGTGCGGGAATTTCTCGCTACATTGAAGACCTGTTGGTGACCTTCTGCTGTTGTTTTTTCTATCGTCGGGTTGTTGTCTCTTTGACACATTTCCCATTTCCATTCTCAATTTTAATCAAAGGAATCTCTATACTACAACCGAAGCGCAATTAGTTCATCGATATGAGAAGAATATCCTGTGATTTCTGCTTCAAAAGATCTTGTTTTAAGAAAAAAATCTCTGGTTAAATGAAACACAGATCAAAGTAAAACATGCAAACATTTAATGTCGTTCAAACTGTCGCTCAATCTTGTGTACTTTTATAATATGTTTTAGTAAGCATTCCATTTGTTGAGGAAACTTTTATGGTTTAAACGAAATCTTGTAACTAAATATGATTTTATCTGATATTGAACAGACAATGCGTCCCATTAAAGTAATATGTAAGTTCAATTATTCAAAAACGTGATTCAAATGTATGTCAATAGTAACAAAATGGTGTCACAAAGCGAATTAAATTAAACTATGTTCCCGATAATATTGATTCAACGTCTTGTAAAAATCAGCAGCACAAAAGCAGGACATATGTTCAAAAGTCTAACTTACTAATTTAACGAAATTACTGCGGGTTTTCACATATTTTACTTAATTATTATGTTTTGTGGATTTTGCTTTATAAAGAGGATTCCAGAAATCTTTAATTGTTTTTATTGTTTTTAATTTTTGTTCATTTAAGATGATCTTAACATGAGTACATGTGTTTAAAGCATATTGAAGTACCGTAGAGGCAATTGTTTTAGTTGTTCATCTAGTAACAAATACAATCAAATACAAACAAATTAAATAAAACATCTGAAGTATGCTTGATAATGTGTCTTTTCGAATTTTGCAAAATCGGTTGTAAGAAACCATTCAAAGTCTGGCTTGCATATCATTTGGATAATATGATTTTTCAACACATATAAGTTCATTTCGAACAAATTTACCAACAGATACTAACATGAGTCCATTCTGTGACATTGCCTTATCTATAATTGGCAATGGTTCGTGACAGCGAACTTCAATAGTGAATATATCCGTAATGTGCTCAACAAAATGTTGAATATGAATGCAAATATGGTGAGCCAATGCATTTCCTACATCTCCATAGATATCCAAATTACAAAATAGTTCACCATTGCTAAGCTTGAAATAACTTCCAAAAGTTATAATACTTTTCTTATTGTCGTCAAGATACGACGCCACTGCTTTTGTTCTTTCCATGAGTATCATCGGAATGTTCGATTCAATAAGTCGGTATGGAACAGTGTCTATAATTAATCGGTTGTCTTTAAACATCTGTGAATAAAAGTCCTGGTCTTTTATGGTTTGAATTAAGTCTTTTTGATTCAGAACTTTAGTTCTTTCAAGAGTGTCTATCTCAGGTAAATGTTCTATTAATGAATGTTTGTTAGTCTGATAATATAAACAAACCTAAAAGTAAAATTACATGTATACTTTTATAATAAAAAAAAACACGGTCAGTTGAAAATGTTTTTTTCCGTGTCATAAAATAACAAGAATTAATGTGTCCATAGTACACGGATGCCCAACTCGCACTATCATTTTCTATGTTTAGTGGACCGTGAAATTGGGATAAAAATTGTAATTTGGCATTTAAATTAGAAAGATCATATCATAGAGAGCATGTGTACTAAGTTTCAAGTTTTCAACAAAAAAAAATCATCAACTTCATCAAAAACTACCTCGACCAAAAACTTTAACATGAAGCCGGACAGACAAACGAACGAACGCACAGACCAGAAGTAAGTGGGGCACACAAATTCCTTCAATAAAAAAGTCCCAAACAGACGAACTATTTTGTAATATTATTAAACTCATCACACACATATAAACGGAAGAAAACAACAAATGGAAGTTTTTAACGACCTTGACTGGCTCTACAGCCCTTGCACGGTCACTCGAAAGAAAAGAACAGATATTTTTGCATTGTTTATAACAAAAATTCTATCGCAGTTAACTTGCAGTTGGGCTAACACCGCTAGCAGTATATTATAATTGTTTTTAGTTTTTGTTTTGTACATACATCAACCCGTTCGTTTTCTCGTTTGAATTAATTTACAATTGTCATTTCCGGGCATTTTATAGCATGGTTTGTTGTATTGCTTTTTCTCAATGCTAAAGTCGCACGGAGACATACAGTTGAATAGTTCTATGTCATGTTGGTGTCTGCTTGAGAGTTGCCTGATGGGCAATCGTACCATATATATTATAAATAATGATATAATATAAAAAAAAAATACCCTTTTCGCAACAAATTGATATTCGCCATTTCTTATATTCTGAAAGATAGTTGGTACATTTGTTCCAGTAGCAAATACAACATGTGTCAAGCTTGGATTTTGTTCCATGGTGAATTCTCCAAGTTTTCTCAATACACCTTTGCCTTGTGTGTCTTTTCGTATACGACCACTTCTCATAACACCAGTTGTTCCACCGTCTACCAGGTATACAATTTGGAAGCCAGTCTTAAAAGAAAGCAATGCAAATAATAAACATGAAACATTGGTATGGAAATACTCGCTCTATAATCTAATACCCGTTATTTTGTGTTTAAGCAAAGTAGATAGAAGAGGCTAGGGTAAATATGGCTTCTTAAGTTAATACAATTCAAAAAGAAACATCATTTCTTTTTAAATATATGGCTTGTTTTATTTAATTTAATATAAAAATACTAAGGAGATGTGATATGAATGCCAATGTGACAACTATCAATCAAAGTTCAAATCACGTCGATATACGCATATTGTCAACTTGTTTTAAAATAAGAAACATATTTAACTCTGAAACAGGATAATGATACAAGTTCAAAGCGCAATAAATGGAATCAAGTACCAGAAGACGCCCGTCTTCAAACAAGATTCGTCAAAGCCTTTTACAACTTATAAATAAAACAAATTTTCATACAATAAAGTATCAACAAGTACACATCCAACGGATTTAATAAAAGACGTCAGTTGAACTTCTATTATTCGAGCATCAATTGAGTCCGTTGCGCTCCTTTCTAACACATTTTAAACCTGATATCTTTGTTGGTTCTATACATGACTCAACATGACACGTTTAAAGCTTGCCCTTGTTTAATGCCAAATAAGATACATTTTATTGATTTTTTTTTTAGCAATGACATATGTTTCAATGAACAATTGATAAAAAGATTATATATCAATTGTTCACAACTTTTCACCTTCTGTTGATGATATTTGTGAAAACTGTGCACTGTTCTTTTTATTTCTTGTCTGTATAAATGATTTCAAGTGGTTCACAAATGGTATGTTTGGTTGCCTTAAAATTTATAAATGGGTTTTGTTTTTGCTCATTAAATATATGAATTGTTAGGAATTTCCCCAAAAGTTAATATATGAATAGGGTAGGGGTAGATAAATCGCCGATAAACACCCCTTCCACCCGTGGGATACATCATATACATTTTACTCCTCGACTGTCAGTACATTCCGTTTCCAAAATAAGCTGAGGAAAAAAGAAAGTTTGAGGTATTCTATTCTTACATTTTGGACTGACATCAGTGTCAATATTTCGGGATGAACCTTAATAAGGATTCCTCAATTTTAGTTATATCGTTACAAATCTTATATCTATAGGACTCAACTTATTACATTTGTGAAGCATTTGTATTCGACTACTTTTTTATTTGTTAATTTATTCATGTTATTAACTCAAGCGATTGCAATGTTTAGATGGACTTGTTTAATGACCGAACGATCCGTTCTACATCATGTACATGGTTAATCCTTAATAAAAGAAATTCCAAATATGTATTTAGAATTTTTAAATAGTTACATACTATTTTGCCATCAAGGATATACACATAAGCTTTGATAGATTGATTGTTCATCAACATGTGAAAGTAATCCGGTAGGTAATCGCCATCATAGTCTTTCCCGGGTAAAATAGAGATGACAGCATCGTAATCCTCAATTGTCGCTCTTCGTATCATTTCAGTTTCCTTCAGCAACATTTTTGTGTCGGTATTTATCGTCTGTCTTACTATTCAGTATATCTGAAAGCGAAATCAGTGATTTCTGTCATCAAGAACTGAGGATATGCAAATGTATACAGTAAATCAAAGCTTAATTCTAAAGAAAGATATGATATTTGAGAAGAAGGTGTATATATTATGCAATTATTGACTTTTGAT
>CM034361.1:49228726-49297107 GCA_019925275.1 Mytilus edulis | reverse complement strand
CTATAGATATAGGAAGATGTGGTGTGAGTGCCAATGAGACAACTCTCCATACAAATAACAATTTAAAAAGTAAACCATTATAGGTTAAAGTACGGCCTTCAACACGGAGCCTTAGCTCACACCGAACAACAAGCTATAAAGGGCCCCAAAATTACTAGTGTAAAACCATTCAAACGGGAAAACCAACGGTCTGATCTATATAAACAAAACGAGAAACGAGATGTATACTACCAATTTTGAATTCTACATTGTTTCTGATATTACCTGATCAGAAGTTTTATTGCCAAAACCGTTCGTGAAGATTGCTTAGATATATTGTACTGTTATGTGCATCGTCTAGAATATCATCCGTTTTCTATAAAGTGATGTGCTGGTAATCTACATCGACCTCCGAATAATTCAGTTAAGATCGAGTGCCGAGTTCTTGACTTAAAATCGAAAAGTAAGGAAGGTTTTGAGAACTATTTGAAATTTGTGTAAATATGTGCGAATCAAAGTCACAACAAAATACTTGAAGAGAGGCTGTATCGTAACTATTGACATAATTTCATCAAATACAGATATGCAGTCGTGTCTTAGTGGCGCATATACTTTTTTCAATTTGACATATGCTTAAAAGGAACTGTAAAACAAGGAAACTACAAACTATTTAAAAAAAAATATACAAATTTCGTCATGATGGTTTGATGCTATTACTAGTCAGAACTAATGTTTTTCCTTTCGTCGGTTATTTTCGGCTGTTGAACTCTCTTTAGTCGGGTTGTTGTCTTTTTGACATACTCCCCATTTCCATTCTCAATTTTTTTGGAATTATGGCACCTCAATGCTCTTTAACTTTGTACTTCGTTGGCTTTAAAACAATTTTGATATGAGCGCCACTGATGAGTCCTATGTAGAATTATCTAAATTAGTTATTATAATGCAAGCTGTGACTGGTAAGGTAATTTATCGTGCATTTATCCTCAGCTGTAATAGAATTCACAAAGGCAACGTAAACCAATTAAAATGTAATCGAATTGCATGATATTCATTTTATACGGAACTAAAATTACATAAAATTAAGTAAATGCACACAACAAACGTTCACAAATGCGTTTTTGTTTAGCAAAACAAACGTGGGCGTATATGTCCTTATTAGGCACATGAGAAACAAGCCAATAAAATATATCAGACGAAAAAAAGAGTTAACCATTACTAGTTGAACCTAATCATTTCACATGCAAGATAAACCTCACAAGGAAGCTATTAAACCAAGAGTTCCAAATGGTGAAGTTGAAATCATTCCTTCGTACATTTTACGGACGCCATCATGAGTTGGTTGACTGTAATGGAATAACTGTTTCACAGATGATATCGAATATGTTCAGTACATCAATCCCCTTCCCTTTTAATGAATTTGACCTGCAGAATAAGAATTTTTACAGGGTTTGTAATAAAATGAGCAAAACGACGGCTTTCACATTTGGAGCAGAATCTGCCTATCCTTCCGGAGCACCTGAGATCAACCCCAGGTTCTGTTGGGATTCGTGTTGCTTAGTCTTCAGTTTTCTATATTGTGTCATGTGTACTGTTATTTGTCTGTTTGTCTTTTTCGTTTTTACCCATGGAGTTATTAGTCTTTTTTCGTTCTATGAATTTGACTGTATCTTTCGCCCCTCTGACTGTCCCTCTGGTATCTCTTGCCCCTCTGACTGTCCATCTGGTATCTTTCGCCCTTCTAACTGTCCCTCTGATATCTTTCGCCCCTTTGACTGTCCCTCTGGTATCTTTTGCCCCTCTGACTGTCCCTCTGGTATATTTTGCCCCTCTGCTTGTCCATCTGGTATCTTTCGCCCCTCTGATTGTCCCTCTAGTATCCTTCGCCCATCTGATTGTCCCTCTGGTATCTTTCGCCCCTCTGACTGTCCCTCTGGTATATTTTGCCCCTCTGACTGTCCATCTGGTATCTTTAGCCTCTCTGACTGTCCCTCTGGTATCTTTCGCCCCTCTGACCGTCCCTATGGTTTCTTTTGCCCCTCTGACTATCTATCTTGTATTTTTCGCCCCTCTGACTGTCCCTCTGGTATTTATCGCCCCTCTGCCTGTCCCTCTGGTATATTTTGCCCCTCTGACTGTCCATCTGGTATCTTTCGCCTTTCTGACTGTTCCTCTTGTATCTTTCGCCCCTCTGACTGTCCCTCTGGTATCTTTCGCCCCTCTGACTGTCCCTATGGTTTCTTTTGCCCCTCTGACTATCCATCTTGTATTTGTCGCCCCTCTGACTGTCCGTCTGGTATCTTTCGCCCCTCTGACGTATGAAACAGAACAGGTTGTTCTGAACTATATTTCTTTAAAACAAAATGTCTATTATATGATTTTCAAAAGATCGACACTAACGAATGTCATTTGTTCTGTTGACATATGTGTCTTTAAATACTATAATTGTTCCTGCTCATCTTATCTGTCTTTAATTCTGATTTGTTTATATGGCTATAATAAGGTTTATTTTTTTCCTAACAAAGATATTTTAATTGTTTTGAAATTGAGCTGTAAACGTTACTGTTTTCTGCAATTTATCTAAAGTTACGTTATTTTGCATCGACAGTAAAAACAATTTATTGAAAAATAAGTACACATGTCTTATTTATTTTGAAGAAAATTGAGACTTTAATGCTGACAAGAATAATAATATCTATAATGCTTAATAATTAGTATTACTTTTATTATTGTGACAAGACATTTTTTTGCCATAAATATAATGTTGAATTATAAAACAAAAACATAAAATCTGTTATACAGCATTTTCTTTATTTTGTGCAAACCACGCATGTGAGAGGATGATTTGGCATGTATGGAGGGCATTTTAGGGATCCACATTTAGCCACAACTTCATAAAACAATTTGCCATAATGCGCATTTAACCCTCCTATTATATATTCAGGGTTAATATCGACACATACAAAGGAGCTTGCTGCCTTATGAATATAGTATCCAGATGCAAGATAACCGTGGTATTCCAATTTCCATCCAGAGTAGCAAGTATTTTTTCCTGGGATCATAATTGTAGATGCCGAATGTTTTGGTCTACACAAGGCACACGGAACATCTTCACTATCAGAATTGCTTGCAAAGAAATTTGTGTCAAATTCTGCACCATACATACGCCCATAATCAGTAGCACTTGTTTTCACAAAATCTGGGTCTGGAGGTAGGCACACATATTCTGCTGCAGAACCAGGTTGGTCATAAAAACCACCACCAGCATAACCTGTGAAAAGAACCTATGTATACTTCAAATCAATACTTTTATATAAAGGAATTAAAACATGCGGTACGGATGCCAAAACGACAGCACTCCAAAAGAGACTACCTGTCACAGAGATTAACAATTAACGTCAACGTCAGACTTCAACAATGAATAAAACCCGTACCACATCGTCAGCTATAAAAGACCCTTAAATGAAAAATGTAAAACTTACTATGTCTTCTCAAAGATTCTTTAGAATAAAGATATCCGTTTTTCGATGATTTGCTATTTATTTACGAAAACATTAGCAGTTTGGGTCGGACGTTGATTCTTTATGACGCTCTCAACAAAATATTTTAAAGGCAATCAAAAGTCTAAAGTCAAAAATATCTATGAAATATATCCTTTAGAGACTTCAGGTTTAACATGTACATATACATGTATGCCGCAAGATCACTTTGTGACTGCGAATTCGTTACGTAACATTGACACTCATACTTAAACAGTTTTCAAATTAAACGAGTAACGAAGTTAAAATGCATAGTAAGAATAAATACGAAAAAAGTTTTGCAAATATGGATATTTATATTGATGCTTTGGGCCGAAAATTTTCTAAATGATACTCCTCTTATGTATGCTTTTTTTTTGGAAATTTGTATGTCCCATTTATTGACATTATGTTTTGTGGTCTGTGTGACCGTTCGTCCGTTCTTTTGTTCTTCCGTCTGTCCTTTCGTCCTTCTGTTAGTTCGTTCGTTTGTTTGTTTGTCTGTCCTGCTTCAAGTTTTTGGTCGAGGTAGTTTTTGATGAAGTTAAAGTTAAATCAACTTAAAACTTAATACACATGTTCCCTATGATATTATCTTTCTTATTGTAATGCCAAAATAGTGTTTACCCCATTTTTACGGTCCAATTAACATAGAAAATGTTAGTGCGGATGGGCATCCGTGAAATAAGGACACATCCTAGTATATACTGTGAAATCATTATAAGTCGAGATATACTGTATCAATTTTCATGGCTTTGTAATTGTTAGATAAAAATTTGTATTCAACCATAAGCAGCACCCCAACATCAATTATCCCGGGAAATACTTGTATACCATTTGTTTCCCGTCTTAGAAAATTGGCAGTCACGCAAAGGAATCTACATCTTTAAACCAAATTATGTGATAACCAATACAATTCTCATTTCTGCGATTTTATATGTGTTAAATTTTAAGGAAAGGAGTACGTGTGTGCTATTGCGTATTTTTTTCATGAGACAAAATTTACAGTTTGTGATACTTATCTTTAAATCTTTAATCAAAATATAGAAAATGAAAATAGTAATACTGACCAGCTAATTACAATAAACAAATAAGAAAAAAGCGATTGAATTTGACAGTCGAACGGTAGAAATCTTCAACAAAACAAAAATGATAAGTAACACAATTTGAATGCAATTGTCATTCTGCTTATTACATTTGTTCCTCTATATCTTTCAAACTGTAATGTGTAATGCAAACACATGGCCTAGTAAACATTGTCCGGTAAACAATTTCCGCTTAACAGCATTATAATGCAAAAGAGCAAGAATAGCGATTCAATCTATTTTAAGCATTTAGGTGTATTATGTTAAATGTGGGAATATATGAAGATTAGCCGGTTGCAAATCATCCGTATTTTCAAATAATGTCAAAAGACCAATAAGAGCGATTCACTCTATTTTGAGTCTTTAGGCGTTTGATGTGTTATAAAGGAATAAATCGGTAGTGGGTTGCGAATAATCCGTTCTTTTAAAATAATATCAAAAAAGCAAAAAGAGCAATTCATTCTATTTTGAGTCTTTAGGCGTTTGATGTGTTATAAAGGAATATATCGGTAGCGGGTTGCGAATAATTTGTTCTTTTAAAAATAATATCAAAAGAGCAAAATGAGCAATACACTCTATTTTGAGCCTTTAGGCGTTTGATGTTTCATGAAGGAATATATGAACGATAGCGGGTTGCGAATAATCTGTATTGTTAAATAATTTCAAAAGAACAAAGACAATAACAATCAAAACCAAAGAGTAAACAAAGATTCACAAAACCAAAGGACATTTACATCAAGAGTTATAAATAAAAAATAAGAAACAACACGAACTCCACTAAAAACCGGGAAATGAAATCAGGTGCTCCGGAAGGGTAAGCATTTCCTACACCGTATACGTCACCCGTCGTGTTATTTCTTTGTTCAGTTCGGTAATTATGAAAGGTCAGTATGACTGATATAAGATATGATGTCTGACACACTTTTGTCATAATGGCCAATCAGCTCATGATGGCGACCGTAAAATTTCTTGAGTGATGACCTTAATTTGATTGATTCAAAGCCCTGTCTAAGCAACTTTTCAGAAAGCAGTATTCCTAGTTCAACAAAATCAACATAATTTGAGCTAGCTCTAGAGTAACGTATCAATTGAGGCACATATACTCCATATGATGGTGTCGCTTTAATTTATCTTTAATTTCTTTAATAAATTGGATATATAAATTCCTCTATGATCTGAGGGTCTTTAAAGATGTAATGAGCTTTGGTGCTCATTGACCCTTTAAGCGTACTAACTCTTATCTGAACCAATCACCTCACTGATTTTACCCACTTCGAAAGAGTGTCGATCTCAACCTTTCTCTTTATGCCCAGTCTTAAGTATAATCCTCAACAGAATCCATTAGTAGTTTGAAGTTCTGCTTCAAATTGATTGGCTGTCGCTTTCTGTATTTCGAACCCTTGGACAAATGTTGTCTCAACTTGTAGTTATTGACTATGTTTAGGTCTCCGGAAATTACATGGCCAGCAGGATTATACACGAAATGGGAATGTTAACGGGCAAAATCAGGTGGTTTAGTTTTGGTGTCATCAATATTCAGATTCTGCAACACTTTTTTGTGATTATTTTTTTTAGATGCAACAGGGTTGGTGTGGCAATACGATACTTTAGGAAAAGAGTGATCCTTAAAGTAAGAAGGGATGTTGCTTTTTACTCTTTTATGGTGAAGAATATTTCTTATATTTATAGCATCAATACCCTTGTTTGTGAACTTCAAATTGAAGGTGGAAGTTGTCTATCATACATTATTTAAAGTTCTAACCGGATAATTTCTCTGTTATATTGGCAAATTGTGTTTTTTTAACTCCTTATAATTGGCTCAATATCTTTAATTGTTTTTACATAGGCGGTAATGGTAACGTTTTTTCCTGTAGCTCAGTCCATATCGTAAACTTGAATATGTATGATAGCTCGTTTCGAAGCTGTGACATTTTCACATATGTGGTTAAATTTTCGGGGTACGAAGTGAGATTACTTTTTCCGTAAATTAGCAAACCCCGAACATCCTTTTGTGATGCGGCTCCTTGTGGTAAAATATCCCCTTTTTAACACAATAAGTTCTTTGAAAATTTAATACTTTGAACACATTCAATAGCTCCATAGTTTTTACACATTTATTCTATGTTCCTCTACTTTCCTAATCACCACAAATAATTAAGTTCAGTCATTTGTTAAAAATAGAAACATGTCCAATATCACTACACAGAGATTTTTTCTTTACACGCCTCATTTCGAGGTGCATTAGGGATTTTGTCCCAATTGTATGCCTCCATGACCAAATCTAACTCTAGAGTGTGCTGTTCTAATCAGAGGGTAAAGTCGATCGACTTTACAATAATATATAATTTCGTCTCCTTTGCAAATGAGTTAATTAATCTAATTCCTGCTAGATTAAAAACATCATGCCATATTAAGAATTATTTTTGAAGTGCTGCCTTTTTGGAATTTAACTTGGCATTATTTAAAGTATCTTTTTATCTTTCACAAGTTAATACTGAATTATTAGAAGATTTTATTTGATGTTTTCCATTTTTATCCTTTAATACCCTACTAAACTGTACAAATTGGCAAATAAAAATTTCTGAAATGTTTCAAGTTTATACTGATTCACTTATAATAAATTATTTGCTTAAAGGGAAAGTTTTGTTGTAGTCAGGAAATAGGCCAAGGTAGAACAATGATTTGTAAAAGTTATTATCTTTTTCTCTATAAATATTGGACAAGTAATTACTTGTACAATTGTATTTGTACAAGTAATAACTTGTATGATGGCATCCAAGTAACCTGTACAAAATAATAACATGTACACGACATATATATAGATTTTTTTTATACAAAAGTAATCATTATGGATGATAAATAAATACGTGAGTCATACATTTCTATTAACAAAGAACAGACATGTTATAGACTGCATTCAAAACTTTAATGTAGTAAGAGGTTTTAGGAAAATAACGAATATTGATAATAGTACAAATATTTTAACTTTTAAAAAATATAGGGTATTTTTGTTAGGATAAATTTACACATTTTGAAAGGATAATATAGGGAGAAAATGTTATAATGAGAATCGAAAGAATAGAAAACAACATAGTTTGGAATAAATTTTGAGAAAGTAGTACTTACAAATGATTTTAGAAAAATGAAAGGAAAAGGGATCATTTTAAGATGGTTATTTCGACGGAGGTTTTCTTTCCTAAATTATGTTAACCATGGAAAACGTCTATTTGATTTTGTTTTCTTAATACAATTAGTGGACAAGATATGTTAAAATGATTATTTGAATACATCGTAGTTTTTAGACGAAAACGTTGAATGTAATGTACAATTTCAAGAAAATATAACGCCATGATTTCACAGTACTAATACATGATACCCGTAGGTTACTTATTCAATTTTTTAGCATTTTTGCAATAAATACAAAGCCTGCCGTGTGATAGTTCGGTGATAGTTTAACACCATGCAAAATACGATAACTATGATCAAATGAACCTATTCGTATCATGTATATTTTTCAATTGTCATCTACATGTAGCCAAACTGGGAAACACAATTTTTTTGAAACCGATCAGAAAGAAGATTTTTTTTTCAAACGGAAAAAACATTATTTTTAGCCCTCTTTTGTTTTGCTGCATTCATGAATGAATATATAAAGGATCATAAACCTTGTTTGTCAGTTGAAGTGAATCAATCCCAATAGGTAGCGTGAACAAAGAGAAAATAAAGTCAACAGGTGAATACCGATGTTCAAAAGTCATAAAACAAATCTTTGTTACAAACTTAAACCGCGGGAAACACATCAACTTTAACATATGTACAAGAAAACAACAGAACAACAGAAACAGAAACAAAAGCCGATGAAACATTCATAGAAACGAACAATTTGATAAAAAAAACTATAGTAAACGATAAAATAATCGTTTTCATCTTTTCATTCTCCATACATGCTTAACTGATTGAGACTGAAAAAAACGAAAACGATAAAGCCTTTATGCTTTCGTATCATTAATGCAGACATGTTTACAGCAAACAAATATAACCAATTAACAAAGATACTGATTGCAGATTTTCGAGGAATGTCAATTTAAAAGAGAAAAAAGCATACGTTTTGTGGCATTTTTCAACATTCTATACTTTTATAGACTAATATCACGCATTTTTGTTAGAATGTTCCTTTAAAAAATGTATGACATTGATTTTAATATATGTTTCCGATATAAAGATTACAGTTCAACGTGTTCCAAATGCATACAAAATTCCTCGAAATATTGACCAGTTACGTATATTTTGAATTATAGCTGATTTTGATAAAAAAAACAAAAAAAAACCAGTTAGGCCACACCAAATTGATAAATAGTTCTTCGGACATTTGCTCTAAAAAATAAATGGGGCGAGCGAGCGAAATTGTTTTGTTTTTAAAAAATTCTTGAAAATAAGTTTTTGACAGGCGAGTGGTCTGCAAGAGGAGCGAGCGATATATTTTATTTTAAAGTGTTACAAGCTAGGTTTATCAAACAAACTAAGAAGGAAAAGCACTGATGTTTTGATCCATAAGGCTTGTTATCCCAATTGAATACATTATTCTGACTCTAAGCAAACAACTGTAGACTCTGTCACCTTGCAGCAGCAAATATTTGAAAAAAACCTCTTAAATGTGACTTAGAAATGGCAATACCAATGACCTTCTCAAATGTAAGGAGCATGCAAAACACATGACAATTACTAAATTGATACTTTCAGTTTGTAATTTTTTTATGAACAGCCTTTTTTGACAATGTTTAAGGTTTAATAAAATTCCACAAAGGGTTTTTCCAAAATTAAATGTATGGAGGGAGGAAAGGAAGGCACTTTTTATTTGACCCCACCATGCATACATTTCAAATTGGATATTTCTTTTAAATGTTCAAGCAATCTTTCTTAAATAGCCACCACCAATAAAATTGCAATACAGGAGCCATCCTCTCCCCATACAATTAATTCTAGAAAAGCAAAACATGGGATTTTCTCATGGTTGAAGAATTTTTGGTTGCCTATCATTGCTTACATCTACTTCTTTTGAATTGTGGTGGATACATTTTGTAGTTGTCTTATTGGCAATTAACCAGATCTCCTTATTGTTATATTAAGAGCTGTGCTTGGAAACTAAAAGACAAACAGAAGGATATGTGTTCTCATCAAAACTAGCTACTACTGTGAATTGTAAGATGCACTCTGGGAATGAATAAATTTTTAATATCGGATAGATTTTATTTTGATAGTAGGATCTTGACATATTTCACAGTAAATTGCAGTCTTTTATGGATGTAGTCTACATTTGTATATACCACAAAGCATTTTAAAGTTTATTATGCACAATTGTCCCTGATTCTAAAGTATCTGAAGATCACCCACACTCTATAGTACTAGCCAGGTCAATAAGGTCACACAACTGTTTCTCTGGGCCTATCAATTTCTCCTTACCCTGTTCACACGATTTTGGTTTAGGGTTTTGGGAAGTTCTATAATTGTTTTTTTCATTAACACTGCGAACACATTTTTAGGGGGACCTGTTTGTAATTCATTTAAATTATTGTTCGGAGGGTTTCTTCTATCTATTTAAAAATTCCTAAATTTACAGTTTAACTCTCCCAACACAGAAATATCCATGTCAGTGCCAACATTGAAAAGGGTAGTCCAAAATTACTCTGACGTCTAACGACTGTTTTGCCAGATAAGCCCCAGTCCCAGCTTGTCTGGCAAACCAGCCGTTAGACGTCAGAGTAATCTCAGACTATGATCGCTGATGCCGACGGCTGTTGTCGAATTTGTATGTGTTTGATATCATCAAACGAAATATTGACAGATTTTACCCTTTTGGCTTCATAAAAGATATCTTCGAATGTAAATGATGACGAAAACGGATAGACGTTTGTTTAATGATTTCCTGTCCTCGGCATTGAGCCGAAACCACAACAACTGATGGCTTGACATTTTGATTTTTATATTTCCTTTCACTTTTTATTGCTTGATCACACGTGCGTTTGAACCCAGATTTGATTATATGCGCAAATAAAGCGTAAGTGAGAAAAAACAAATTTCAAAGCAAGACTAATTTCGGAGCGGTATGCGGAACAAAAAAATACGGAAGCAGTACTTTTTTTTTGGTTGAAAACTTGATTTCTCAAAAACAGGAGTGGGAAAATCCAAAGAACTATAAATCAAATTGGTGTGGCCTTAAACTGACGAAGATTGAAGTAAAAAATGTACAGTTAAAGATTCACAAACGAAAATACGATAGTGTTTGTATTCTAGCCCACTTTTAATTGATTAGTAATACATTTAATAGTGTAAAATGTACGTACATTGTTGGTTTGAAGACAATTGTTGAATTATATTATCCTGCTGTTGAATTTTCTGTTCCTGTCTCTGGTTTTCGGTAGTCACTTGTTGTAACGTAGCATTAAGCATAGAAACTATTCCTTCCAATCGGATGAGACGGTTATTTATCACATCTGGATCATTGAGCAACAATCTCTTACTATTGCTGCTAGTACACAACGGAATCAAATCACAACAAAAAATAACGTACAATAAGCAGCGTTTGATCATATCTGTATTGAACCTAGTTTCCAGTGTAATGGATCCTTATCAATTGAACTGACATAAATTAATCTTTCATGTTATCTTTTGAAATACCTTTACACTTATCAGAGTTATACAAGTATTTTTGTAACAGTTAAATCTTTTCGAAAGTAGTTTCATACAGGATCATTCATCAACAAAAAATACTCTCATTTCTGTTCTGATAATGTGATTTTTTTGGAGATATTTTCTTTCATAATCAAATAGTCAAAAGCATAACTGGGTTTGTAACAGAATTCACGATCAGTTACATAATACCTGCACAAAGTATTAAAAATATTGTCAAATAAAAAAAACATTACAACGAAAAATTCATGTAAGTACAGGGAAGGCATGTGGAAAGGAATATGAGTTTAATGAGTTCTCAGATATAGATGGGGATGACTTTCATAAACCAAACTCGGACAAGGATAAAAAAAAATGGTACTCTATTATAAATAATGTAATCTACATAGTTGTTGTTTTACGTGCATATACTTAGATTGATTAATTGATTGTTGGTGTTAAACGCCACTTTTAGCAAGCTTGGCTTTATTGTTAGGTTAGTTTAAATTGGTGGAGGAAGCCAGAGTTGCCAGAGATAAGGAAATTAAATTACTTGCATGTGTTAAACGTACTTGACATAACTAGTCTCAAGCTATCCAGCAATTCTCATCCTGCAATTCCCTTGCGATAAAGCTATCCTGCAATTCGTCATTCTGCAATTGCGTTCGAAAAAACTACTTGGGTAACAATTTTATTTTTATTCAAAATCATGCTTTTTGAATTATTTTGTTTGCAAAAATAAGTTTAAATAAATATAAAGTTTTTTTTATATCCAATTGCATTTCTAACTTTAGTTAATAAATTTCTAACTCATCTTCACAGTTTTATAAATAGAATTTACAATTAGAAAAATCATGACGATTCACATAGAGTTATATATTTTTGCAATCCCAGATATGATTCATATTTATGCATGTTAAACAATTTCTTTGGTAAGAGGCCGAAAATTTCGTTCGAAACACGTGAAAAGAAAAACCAAATTCTATAAAATACGCATTAGGGTACCCACTTTCCGACCCCGGCACTGTTTTTGGTAATTCTTTATATTTTTATGGCTAGGGAGTAGAAACTCTGCTCTAATAGACAGGTTCTAGGTACCACGACTATGGGAGTGGAAAAAAAATATTGAGAAAGCATTCTTAAAGGCCGATAATCGCGTCTGAAACTTGGAAATAAAGCCAAATTATATAAAATACGCTCTGGGGTCACTAACCTTCCAACCAATTGTCTTTATAGTTCTTTATGGCTAGAGAATATGGACTTTTATTCAATGCTTTGATATCATATAGTAAAACATCGGGAGGGTAAAGAATTTCAGGGAAAAGGTAACATATAGGCCCAAAATTTCGTTCGAAACACGGAAATAAAGCCAAATTCTAAAAAATACTCGGGGTTCCCAATTTCCGACCCTTTTGTATTGGCTAAGGATTATAGACTGTGCTAATATAACTAGACATTGTATATTACAACAACGGAAGGGTAAGAAAATTCTGGGGTAAGCATTCTTAAAGGCCGAAAATGTCGGCCGAAACATTGAAATAAAGTCAGAATCTATAAAATACGCCCTGGGGTCACTCACTTTCAAACCAATTGTCTTGACAGTTATTATTGGCTACAGAATAGAGAGTCTTCTTCATTGAATAGCTATTATATAGTATTACATCGTAAAAGTATATAATTTTTGGGGTATGCTTTCTTAAAGGCCGACAATTTCGTTCGAGACACGGATAAAGCCAAATTCCATAAAATACGCATTTGGGTACCTACTTTCCGACCCATTAATTTGGTAGTTATTTATGGCTAAGGATTATAGAATCTGTTCTAATCATAAGGTATTAGATAGTACTACAACGGAAGGATAACGATTTTCTGGGGTACGTTTTATTCAAGCTCTTTTAAATTCACTTATGGCACAAAATTACCTAAAATATCAACTTTATCATAAAACACCAAAATGGTCACAATTTGGTTCGTAAGTGGAATTATTTCAAAAGTCTTAATTATAAATAAATGAGTTCTTTTCATAAACGTACATTATATTCTCCAAAGTCAGCCCATTTTGCACATTTTGTCAAAATATGATGATTTTGTGCAATTTTCAGACCTAAAAGCTTTAAAAAAAAAACCTTGGCCTCCACCTACGATTCAAAATGTGTTGTAACCAAAAGATTCCAATTTTGATACAGAATTCATCAATATAGAAACATTTTGGATCGTGGATGGAGGCCAAGGTTTATTATGCCAAAAACAATTAAAATAATGGAAAAAATAAACAAAATTTACATTAAGATTCAAATAATGTTTATTTAAGGGGTCATACAATGTACCACCACAAAAAAAACCACATATTTCTTATGAAAAAAGTTATGAACAGAGTTTATTTGTTCTTGATAAAAAAAAACACTTTCAAATGGTTATAACAACCAACATAATTCCTAGTTTTAAGAATTGTACTTAAGAAAATATATAATTCTAGAAAATCTAAAAATTGATTGAGTCGAAAAACACATCTGTGAAATATGTTCGACAGTCTTTTTCTAGTTGTTCAACTGAATGCACACATCTCACATCGAGCTCATAAGTGTAAGTCTCTGTACATAAATGTTACCTTTAACTCTGATTTATTTCAACTGACCGCATAAATGCATGTCGGGCCAATTCACTTTCTCCTAATAATTGTAAAGCTATTCCGAGAATTTTGTAGGATTCAGACAGAAGAAAATTCTCATTTTCAATTAAATAGTTTTCATCTATAATAAGTTGTAAAGTTTTGAGGCAATCGTGACATTGTCTGACACTATTGAGATGATAATGACATAACAACTTTAGAAAATAAGCATAAACTATAGAGGAAATACTAAATGAATCATTTTCCACTTCCATTTGTAGTTCATTTGGTATTAGCCAAGAGTTTCTTGCAAATCGCAGATAATCTATAAGCATTGTTTTCCACAATTGTACAATACTTTTTTTCTGGAATAATAATAAGTCGCAAAATCGATAATGACAACCCGACATATCCATAAAGCGGCATACTTTTTCAGGGGTACATTTGGATATCGAGTATGCGATGATGTGTAATGCATTATTATATTGTTTTACCTTATAGAAAACCGAAGCTAACATCAGCCATCCAGATACACTGTCATGATAAATATTTTGCAGGAGAGTACAAAGACAGGATTTGTACTGTTTGTATTGATGTTTATTACTACTTCTAGGACTAGTCAGTGGGATATGCTGCGTATATTGTCCACACAACTTTGACAAACTGTATGTATTTAAGTACATTAATGAAGATTGGTGACAAGAAATAATCTGATATATTCCTCTTTGGTATTCAATAGTGTTATACTCATTATCATAAGATATAACATTAGCCAAATCTAATGATTTTGAATTAACAGTTTTTGCTAACTCGATAGTATACAATGTATGTGGTTCGATAGGAATCGTCCACATTGAGACCTGAAAGTTCGATAATTGATCTGAAAATAACAAGCATCGCCATCCGTAACTATGCAGTTTATAAAGTTTATCTAAAAGTATTATACGAGCGCGTCCCTCTATTTTGTTCTCAAACAAGTTGTTCTCTGGAATGAAGTAATGTAAACAAATTGAATAGTCAACAGAATAAAGCAGTCTGCTTAAACATCGCATAAAACAATAGATAAGATTTTCTGGTTTCCATATTGATTGCGGTAATTCTTCTGATATCCATAACATAATTGTTTTCAATAAGTATGAACAGAGTAAACCTTCACATTCTGTGTAGGTTGATATTACATCTTTCAAAAGAATTTTTAGGAGGGCATAGCATAACAGTTGTGTATGTGTGAATGTATTGATAAGAAATTTTTCACCAACGGAAAAAGAAATTCGCCATTCTCTATCCTCTTTTGGTGATCCCTTATATCCGATTGGAACAAAAAGTACTCCATGTTTTATTATTCTTTGTTTGACATCATAACTTGGCCATGAGTTATTTGATCTTGTTATCCACTGTGATGCTTGTGATATCCATGACGTACAATGTAAGCAAAAAGCACAGTCAACTTTTCCGTATTTATCAGATATACATGGCCCATGTATTACATTATCTGAATTACACTCAAGTGATTCTTTATATAATGTACTCGAAAAATAATGTTTTCCATTATGTTCTTCAAAGTATTCAATTAGACTTTGGATATCATTTTGTTTAACTTGCAACTGAGCGTAACCAGCTTTTACATCATCTGTTTCCACTGAAAAATAATATAAACTATTTGAATTTAAAGACGTTTGGATGGTTTCATAGACCTCCATATCTTTATTTACATACATTACATCTAAATCACTTCCTCTCATCTCAAGTCCTTCACCAAAACTTCCACTTGTGATATAGGTAAAAAACTTGTCGCTCGTCATATTATCTCTGACAGTATTCATCAATCTTAGATGTTTTACATGATTCTCCGATCCAACTATTTTCTGACACATGTAACGATACAGTGCTAATGATATGGTTTTTGTTTCTGTGTCTGAAATACACATGTCATAAAAAAAGATTTATATTATACATACATTATTCCTGATACTGATGTTAACATAGATCTACTAGTGGTTACAATAAAATTGTTTGAACTATTTCAAAAGAGAGAAAGAAGATACCAATTTGAAAGTGATAGTCAAATATTCAAGTTGGAGATAAAAAAAAACATGAATGAAAGCATCGCAGTATAAGGAATCAAATGATTGTCGGATTTGCAATGATAATTCGTGATACTGATCAAATGGTTTAACTGTAATACAAACCGACTGGCTAATAATTATAGGTAGCACTTAGTAAGTACAGCTGTTTATCGGTAATTCGTATATTTTCCCTTTGATCTCACTGCCTAATATTTTTTTGAGTATCAACGTACTGGCTGCATTACTGAAAGTATTAGGCAATACATTGTGTGACGTCATAATTACCGATAAACGGTATAATATGTAGTTTCGTTTTTGATAATGACTATATCATGTAGAATATCTTAACTCGCACTAACGGTCTCGTCTACATATTCCACATGATATAGTCAGTATCAAAACTCAACTACCTATTATTCTTTATTTCTCAAACCACGCCTCTTTTGTGGAGATCTTGAATATTCATAGAAATTAATGGTTACATACTGCCCAGTTATGCTCTCTGTGTTCCATCTCATAAAATAACTTGGGAATGTTACCAGTAAATAATTACATTAGATGTATGTTTCATTATAATACTGTATTCTGATTGGCTAACTGCACATTACGTGTAATTCCATAAGCAATTGCATCCTTCTAAACAAACTTTTCATTCATGATGACACGTGGTCCCAAAATAAAGTGCACAAGTGAATAAAATAAAAACAATATAAAATTCGTGTTTTCATGATCATAGCTAAAAAATGTAATTATAAGTATTGAATGCTTCTTTTTGTAACTTCATAGGGTTGTAAAAGCGTTGACCGTGCGCACATTTTTAGAATGAAGCGCTTCCGCGCTTCTTACAAAATGTACTTCGGTCAACGCCTTTACACCACAATGAATTTAAAAAAAGAAGCATTCAATTCTTAAATAAACATGTGCATATTGTTTACATTGAAATCTGTGGTAACTTTCCATTCGAGGTAAGGGTAGTTAAGATAATTAGTGTTAGTTTAAACTCAGAAGTTGAGGGCACAGAAACTGAGAAGTTCAGGGAATATACACGTAGAAAATATGCCGCACAGCCCTATATTTTGACATTTGAAAAAAAATATAGTGCATATTAACTTTCAATTCTAGGATAAGATTTTTTTCAAAACTTCAAAGTAAAAGTGGTACAGTTTTAGCCGTAAAATGAGTTCCTATGGGAAATAGCATTGTCAATATTTACAGAAATGCAACCTATAAGGAGTAACATATGTTCTCGTGTGATATATAATTCGAACATATTTTTTAAGATAAAGAAGATAAATGAATTCACGAGAGAACGGCTTCCGTTTCTCTTGAACGTAAAATAAACAACCTTCAGTGTAGATTTCGAAAAAGAGCAAGCTAATGCCGCTATAAGGCAGTACTCGCACCAGTAAAGCGGATTAGTATTAGTTGTAATAACTTGATTCCTTATCATGCTAATTCACTATAAATAAATGTGTTTTTTAAACTAACGGCTTTCGTCTGCTCGTGTCCAAGTAGTAGTATTCTATATAAATTGAGACTTCTTTTAAAATTACTTACCTGCCATTTTGTTTACGCAATTCAGTTGGGTATTTCCATTTCGTTTTAAATCTACTTTCGTTTCTATTTTTAACCAACAATCAAATAAAAAATGTTTTCTTTTTTAATCAATAAGGCACGAAGAAAATATGAATATTTAAAAGGACAAACATATGCATATTCATTAACAGTACAGGTGTATATAAAAAGAATAAAATGTTAGAGGAGAGCCAGCTGGGTAAAAGGAAGACAGTTTCACTGCTACATGTGTTAATAGTGGAGTTAATTTGTGTCATATGGTATTAAAATAGTTGCAATTTGATTGCTGATTGTTTGTGTTAAAGCTTATTTTCATTTGAGGACACATTCCTTTTCTGCATTTTATCTTAATTTCAAAATATGAGTAATGAAGGCTTTTCGTCATGTCTTTTGACAAAATTATTTTTAATTAATTCTTCTTTTCAACATTTTAGAATATTCATTTGAAAAATCGAAAAAAATCCACCTCCCTTAATTCTTACTTTAAAACTTGATATAAAAAGATGTGCCATGAGTGAGTACAGATGTCAGTTACACTGAGATATTTGCATAAGGTGTTGTAAAACTTTTGTCGTCATTTGACATGTTTGATTTAATCCCATTTCATAAAGATAACATATCATAAAGTGTTCATTTTGGCTGATTGGTAAATATGTGCTATCAAGTACTATAAGGCTGTTTTGATGACATTCTAACGAACTAGTTTTCGATCATATTTAAATTGTAGACAGAGTGTTTTACATCATAGAATATCTTCTTCAATTCAAGACAAAACACAGCAATATTAACTACAGACATAGGGGAGTATGGTTAGTATTCTCATCTATGTTGATTTCCTTCGTACCTTTAGCTCCTAATTTTTCAAAACCTCTACCCCCCCCCCCAAAAAAAAATAACCCAACAACACAACATTATGATTTCATTCTATAAACAAAATTAAATCAAAATTTGTTCAGTCTTTTTTTCTTTTTTCTACAATTTTATAATGAATGATTTGGCTAATTATTTACAATACTTTTAGTTCTTTCACATTTAAAGTCTGTGTGTTTGTTTATAAACGCTGATGTTTGATCATTTTGCATTCTTCAATTAAGAAATAATTCATGGAAGCCATAGATTTGTTGTAAATTTACACATGGCCTGGGCCGTGATATTTGAATTTTATCCTGAGTGTTTACAACAAATCTATGGCTTCCATGAATTATTTCGATTCTAATAGGACAAATAAGTTAATTTAAATACTGAAGCGAGGGATGGTGTGTCGTGTGTGGAGCTGTTCTTTTTTACTCCTTGTTAGATAAAGTTCAACTATTCTCATACATCTTTAACTTGCATTAATTATTTCGTTAATAACCGATAGAAAAAATATGTTTAATTCTCAAACCCAATATTTCCGATTTTTAATTAACATGTTATCTCGTAAGCTACCGTCAAATCCAAAATTGACATTTCGTAAAAAAAGGAGCTGCCATGTTGACTCGCTGAAATCAAATGCAATGGAATAAAAAACCTCAGAATTCCATTTTTATACAATATTATACGAACTTCGTTGGTTTCAATTTTTTTTTAATTTTGTGATATTGACTAAAAATTGTTTTTATACTGCAACTTAAATTAGTATATTGATATTTTTTTAAATCGTAACATAAATATCAAGCTTATTTGCATCCCTTAATGAACCCCTGATTGTAGAGAAAGTGTTCCATGATGAAATTGACATTGCACAAAATATACAGTGTTACTATTTTTAGGAAATAAACAAAACTATTTGCAATACATTAATTCTTTTTATCATGCATCTGAATAAGAATAAAAGTTCTATAATGTCGTTTGTTTAATTAAAATTAGTAATACAATAAAATTGGCAAAGCGTTTGCAATGTAGGTTCAAATACATGTGGATTTACGTGGGAGGTATATTGTAACATCCATTATAATATATATCTCTGAGTCTGCGCTAAGTATAGATATATCGAGAATTTTCACACGGTGTTGTTTACAAAGCGAAAGAAGCACGTCATATTAGAATTTTGTTTTACTTTGAAAAAAATATAGGTGTTTCCTGAATTATCCCTTTATCGTCTTTTTCACTACAAAATGTTTATAGATACAATTGAATAATCAATTTAAATGGGTTCTTAAATTTCTTGTTTACACTTTTTAAATTTAAAGATTTGGTTATTATGGTGATAAAATAACAAGTATGGGGAAGTTTAAAACACAAGCAATGACACCAAAAAAACCAAGGGGGAAGAAAATGAAAGCAGTGTTAAGATGTCTGAATGTATTGGTTTTCGATCAAATGTGGATGTAGTTAAATGTAAACGGTTAATTGTCACAACATACCCAACTATTTGCTGGTAGGAACAGGTTATTCGGACTAACTGCTTCACATAAGAATATGTTCGATTTTTATTTGTGAAGGTAATCCCGTCTTTCTTTTCCCAAATGTGACCTACCAAATTAAACTTAGTTACATAAGTAAATGTATAACTATGTATAACTATGGTGGTCAAACGTAACCTACTGGAGCACCAAATACAAACTTAGTTCTTGAGAGGGTTCGAGTTGTTCATTCTAGTTTAGCTGTTGTGTGTTTTTGTTCGATGGCATTGTCATTTTTTTTTCGAAATTCGCCTCTCTTTTTCTGGAAGCAAAGATTTTCCCTCGTTAAAAGATTGTGTATCGATTAATAAGTTTTAAAGGTATTTACTGGGAATGAACTGTTTACTTAAAGTAAAACAGCACCTACAGTATAATTAAATTTAACATTATTTACTGCCTATTCAAACATCGGCATACACTGTTTCCTCAAAACCTGAAATAAAGATATCAGTCAGCAAGTTAAAGGGAGGAAACACAAAAACAACCCGAAATAGAAAATATCGTACAAACATATCTCAGCTCCAGAGGGACCTTTATACTTATAAATAAAAAATAAACGGACAACACCATGGTTAGAAAAGAAAAGGTCAAACAGACAACCAATGGTACACAAAACACAAACAATCAAACTAAGGAACATATACCCCACAAAAACTGTGATATCAAGTGCTCCGTAAGCGAAAGCAGATCCTGATCCATATGTAGCACCCGTCGGGTTGCTTATGTACCAACCCCAGTGAAAATACGAATTCGGTAGGTCACATTCTTGAAAAGGGAATAGGGTTGTTGTTACGAAAATAACCGCTATCATCTGTGTGATTTCATAACGGTCAAGTAACTGGTGATGTCGTCCATAACAATTGTGAAGGAATGATTTCAACATCACCATTTGGAACTCCTGATTTAAAAGCTTCATTGTGAGTAATAACCCTCTATCAATGACATAGATTATGATTGGAGATATTAACCCGGAAATATCACACCAAGTGAAAGATATATACTCCGTATGCAGGAGCTGCTGAAATGCAGCTACATAGAAATGGAAAGTTCACAATTTGGCAGCTGAAATCATCTCTTTTGTCATTAGATTTGTTTTTAACTGACCCTCATTGTCAAATTCTAGATGTTACTCAAGATATAATGCAGACTTCTTTCTATCTGTTGTATCCTTTATCTCTAGTTTGATGGGATAGATGCGTTCAACATATCAGCAAAGTTTGAATTTTTAAGTGAAAGAACATCACCTATTTAGATTGAACATCAAAATTTGCAATAAATGGTCATTTCAAGAACATATATGTTGAGTACCTCGTGTAATATACAAGTATATTCGGTAAGTAATAATTATAAGCGGTCGGTTTGCCATTTGTTGTTTGATATTAGACATAAGAACTGCCGCCTGGAGATTGATCGATATTTACAATTTCTCAGAAAAATATTAAAATAAAAGGATATAAAGAACATTACGCTTCACGGCGCAGAATTAATGAAACAGTATGATAGTAAACATAATCCGTTTGTGGGTTTTAGTTTTAACTGTCTCTATTTTTTTAGTTCTTTGTTAAAACTAAAAATAGATATTTAATCGCAAAATACAATTAATCGTTACATATTTGAGGCCATTGCTAAGCTGTTATCATATGCATAACTATTAAACATCTAACATTTCCAGTGCATACTATTGATGTCAGCACCAGATAAAATCCTACTGTATTGATTAACAGCGTCGTATTTTGATAGAGTCAGAAGTCATAAGTAGATAATATTATTCGGAAAACGAATTTCCTGAAATGTGTTCAGTGACTAGTAATCTAAAACAATTCGAACATTTCTTAGTTAAATGCATATCTTAATTTTCTCACCTTCCATTTTCTCTGGTCTGTTTAGGTTTGATTTGATTTTGTCGGGATACAGTATTTATGATATTTTCTATGTCCGCATAAAAAACACAATATTTCATTGTCCTGGTAAGAATGCCATTATTTAGAAAATAAATATTAGTATTAATAATAATCAGTTTCAGTATTTTAGTTTGAATTGAATTGCCTTTTTGGCTTTTAAGATCTGAGAATACAGTTTTAAAACGTTGCTATTTCCTGCAGTTTGAGAATACTATGAGGTCAAATCATTAAAAAATGAGAAATGAAAATTAAATTTGAACTGTGCAAAAGTAAATTATTACGTATGTGCTAATTAGTTTTTATCTTTTTTTCTTTCTTGTTCTTAGTAATGCATGACTATATACTTAAGCGTAGACATTTTTATATTTTCCTTTTCTTTTATATGATATAAAGAACTTTTAATCAATAGGTACACCAAAAGTTCAATATCTATCTTATAAAACAAATACCGACAAGTGTTAGTTATATATAAATGTCATTGAACAGGTTAGTTTTATAGACTATATTCTACTTTGAATATAATATAAAAACTTACAAAAATGTGTATCATACTGTTTTACATCAGCAATTGATAGTCAAACATACTTTTGAGCTGGGGACAAAAGAAAGAGAAAAAAAAAAGGATAAAAAAGTTTAAATTGCTACAACTGTGCTTTCGTGGTAAATAAAATTGACAGGTGAAAAAAGTGGTAATTTAAAAGTAATTTAATATGAGTTGATTCCAGTACATTTTGAAAGACGTATTCCATGTGGGATTATAAGATAATGTGTCCTGTGATCATGTATCACGTCCGTCCATTGTTCAAGGGAGGGCAATGGGAATGTTTTTTTCAACTATAGATGTATTTCCATCTATTAATGTTATAAATAGAATAATAGTTGTATTGAATTTATTTCAATTTAAAAATGATTTGCGGAAACGTGGTTTTTTATTTATTATTTTGTTGATTGAAGTTGCATTGGGTAATAGCAAAGTATCCTTATGGCAAACCTTTAAATGTCCCTTTCAGTTCTAATGTTTTAAATGATTTTTATCAATTTTGTACACTCTTGGTTTGTAGTTAGTAGTCACGGAATTGAATATGTTTGGGAAAAATCAGCGTTCTACCCTCAAAAGAAGTTATAAAACTTTTTGTTGTTCATATGAACAGAAGATATGGTATGATTGATTGCCAATGAGACAACTCTTTATAAGGTTTCAAATTATACTGCAATTAACAACCAAAGGTTACCGTTCGGCCTTCAACAATGAGCAAAGCCCATTTAAGATATAAAAGGCCCCAAAATGACAATGCGAAACAATTCAAACGAGAAAACTAACACGGCCTAATGTATGTACAAAAAGTGAACCTAAAACAAATATTTTAAATATAAACAAATGACAACCACTGCATTACAGGCTCATAACTTTGGACAGGCACATACATGAAGAATGTGGCGGGTTTTCATTTGAACATTTTAACTGAGTTCCGGTTAAATAAGACTGCATTATATTCAAAAGTAAAATCACAAAACTATATGAACTAAATATGAAATAATGAACTCCTAGGAAAATTCAAAACGAAAAGTCCCTTATCGAATGGCAAACTCACACAGCTCATACACATCAAACAAATTGATAACAACTTTCATACTTCCAACTTGGTACAGGCATTTTTGTAATAAATTGTGTTTTTAAAGCAAGCTAAACCTCTCACTTGCATGGCAGTCACATCAAGTTGACAACGATGTGTGAACAAAACAAACAAACATTCAAGGTAGAAATGTCTCAAATAGACGTACAGGAGTCAACATTGTGTTATTATCTGAATCTCTATTACAACAAATATATAAGTAACAAATAAGTAAAAAAAGGCGTACAAACAAAGCACATTGACAAAACTGAAAGTCAAGAACACAAATTGACAAAGGCACTATTACACAATGACTGGTTTTATAGGTACATAGCCACGTTCTTTATATAAAAGGAGCACGACAAGGCATATAGACACAGCAAATTAACAAAAATAAAAGACAGAATGTTTACTGTTTGTATTGGCGTTTATTACTTATTTTTATGTTGTTTAATTGTATACACTGATCGCCTGCTGTACACTTCGTATGCAAATGTGGATTGTATTGAAGATTCGTTACAAGAAACTATCTGTTGTATTCCTCTGCTTTTCAATGGGTTTGTACTAGTAATAATTGGGTCTTTTTGTGACTTGGATAAAGAGGGGTCTCATTGACACTCATACCTCATTTTCTAATATCTATTTTAAGCTGGAGACAATAGGCAGAGAAAAATTCAGAAAAGATTATGCTTATAAATAGGAACTATTTATAAAAATAACAGGTTGAAAAAGTGCTAAAGTTAACTGATGCGAGTTGATTCAAGTACATTTAAAAAAAAACTATTCCATTTGGGATTTTAATTTAATTTGTCCTGTATTTATCTATCACGTCCGTCAATTGTTCAGAGAGGAAAATGAAAGTTGGATTTCAATTATAGATGTAGTTCTACCTTTTAATGTTATAAATATAATATAAACGGAAACACAGCATGTTTTTTTTTAAATAAATTATTAAACGGACATATATGTTTTGAAATAAACTAAATACTTCCTCTTATTTAACATGAGAAAGTTCTTAACTTCCTTGTTTCCTGTAAAAAAAAACCACCTGATTAATGGTAAATCTCGGGAAAGGGGGGCTAGAATATGTCATTTGAAACAGCTTGAAAAAATGGGAATAGGTTGGGAAAACTATCAGACATATATGATAAGGTCCATAAAGGAGTATGGTAACAAGGGTTAAAAACGGCCCTGTCTCAGAACGTAACAAAATTACTGTAGAATGATTCCTTACCAGCGTAGTTCATTAAATGATATTCATTAACTCTTTTTGTTTAATTTTTCATGGCGTCAGAAAAGACCAAGGTACAATATGGTATTTTAGCCATTTGCGCGTAATGTTCAAATTGTTTCTTTAACTTTAACGGTCTAGTAATTTTAAAATAATTTCACCATAAGATTTATTTTTACAAAATATTCCTATCATCTCGTCCATATTTATTGTATTGTTTTTAAACTTTATTAACAGAAACTTGCAATATTAAGGTTTAAGATGCACATAAGCGCTTCATTAATTAGTGGCCCTTATTTTCGTTTTCTGCATTGATATTAACAAAATATAAATCGATAGACTGCGTAATCAAACATAATTCTATAGCATAAATTAAATTAAAATCATAAATGATTTTTTGGTCAGAAGGAATTTAGATTAAAAACTGTAAAATATCTTGGCGAGCAATGTACAGTTGTAAAGATGTATGAGGATAGTTGATCACAACACATCATCTTATTTATATATGGAAAGAAAACCCCTGATTTACTTACACACAAAAAATTGCATGTTCTAGTAAAGAATCAAAGGATAAAAAACAAAGTAAAGAAAACAATGTGTATAGACAGTACATATCATTACATGTACTCATAACCATAGAACACATTATATTTGTATGAAAGTCATCAGACACAAGATTCAAACGTGCACTAATAAATATCATTTTCATTCCGGAAGAATACATGATAACTGTGTTACGTATTTGTTTTTCGTTCATTGTTTTATACATAAATTAGATCGTTAGCTTTCTCGTTTGAATTGTTTTGCATTTGTCATTTCGTGGCTTTTCATAGCCGAGTACGCGGAATGGATTTTGTTCAATGTTGAAGGCCGTACGGTGAAATGAATCCACAAGAGTTTTTATTTTTATTCCTTTTTTTACAAATATTTACTTTCACTTGGACTCATAAATGTTTTTACACGATTATATGTATCTCAAACATTTTTACACTTATCTTCTTCAACTAAAAGTCGAATAATAATTTAAATCTTTTATGACAATGCATATTTTGTAGTATTTTTCAGTTGTTAACATTCACTCTTTACAAAGTACCGACCAAATAACAAGTTAACTTTATTGCTAGTACCGGCAAAACAGACATTGATATAGAAATATGCTATTTTGCTCTTTTAATTAAGATACTTTTTAAATCTAATACGATACAATAGCATATCATTTTCTTTTTTGACTACTTTGTATATTGATGCCTCATGTTACGAAGTTTCTGCCAGTCACATGTCCAATGTCCTTGACCTCATTTTCATGGTTAAGATACTACTTGAAAAAAGTTAAAATTTTGTGTAATGTTAAATTCTTTCTTATTATTATTGATAGGATAACTATGATTGGTATGTGCGTACCTTCCAAGGTCCTCATGCCCGTCAGACAGTTTTAACTTGACCTTCATCTAATTTCATTGATCAGTGACCAAGGTTAATTTTTGGTAGTCGAGTCCATAGCTCGGATACTATATGCAATATGTCTAGTATATTAGGTGTATGGAAGGACTTTAAGGTGTACACGTCTAGCTGGCAGGTGTCATCTGACCTTGACCTGATTGTCATGGTTAAGTGATCAAGGTTAAGTTTTTGAATTTTGGTATTTAATTGAATACTACATATGTATATGCTATTAGTCAATTTTATTTGGTGTATTGAAATATTTTATAATCTTTATGTCAGTCGCACAGGTTTCATTGACCTTGATCTCATTTTCACGGTTCATTGCATAGTGTTAATTTTTTTTGTTTAGGCTGTTTTTTGCAATTTGTCAACTATATTTGTTGAATGGAAGAATTGTTAGCTGTACATGCCTACCTGGCATGGTTCGTCCGACCTTGACCCCATTTTCATGGTTCATTGGTCAATGTTTACTTTTATTGGTTTATGTTAAGTTTATGTGACAGTTGTGATTAAGCTTTATATTTAGGACAATCCACATAATATCAATGATTAGAAAAGAAGGCGAGACATTTCAGCGTGTGTACGCTTATTAATTTATAATTCGTGTTACCGTTACATTAGCAAGTGGATAATTCGACCTCATTAAATCCGTATTCATGTACATGTCAATTGAATACATGTGTACCTTAGCTAGAGATAGGTTACGCATAAACTAGACGTGTTCAGAAATTCAAAGAAATAGATTGTAAACATTGGAAGTGAAATAAGGAGAAACCATTTCGTTGACTGAATCGATCTACAAAAACTCATTTTTATGCCATAAATTCTGCAATATAAAATTTGTCAGACCTAGAAAAAAATCAAATTTAATTAATTAATTGTATATGAAAAGCTTTGTCATTTTGTAACAGCCGAAAGTAATGAAAGTCCCGCCGTAAGTAAATATTACACACATAATATAAGTCTCGTAAATATTCCACATTTCCAATTCACCTCCACAAAGCCCAACCAAAAGGGGAAAAGGTTACAAATTGACTTCTGCAATAAATAAAAAGGTATTCATTTTTAAGATCTAAATGATATGAAAAGGGTGGTGTAACAAAATCTCAGTGACACTCCCTATCGATTAAGGGCATACGATACAGTTTGATCCCGTATTTGCAGTTTGAGGAAATTTTTTACATAGGCTAATTTTTGCCTGATTAAATCAAATTTGTTATAAAAAATATATCTTCATATGCTACCGTTTGAGTTAAAGCAGGTAGAAATTTTGTATATTTGCTCTAAAATTCGGATCTCTGGCCGTATTTTCCTTTTCGAAAAAAATGCATAACTTTTTTATTTTTAAAAGATAAACACAAATTATCTTTTGTTAGATAATTTGTAATATCTGTATTTTATAAGATTTCTAAAAAAAATATGCGTTTAAGAAGTCATATTTATCAAATGACCATGAATTGAGAAAAAAACGTATTTTTTTGCTGTACATTTATCAAAATAACAAAAAACCCACTATTTACAGTTTTATAAAATTCGGACCACCTAATCTTCCTGCAAAATGAAACAAAATGTCGTTTTCAAGAATAGGGGTCCATGCACTCGTTTTAAATCAGTTTGAACGATAAAAATTAGTAGAAAAATGCATCTTTTCACCGATATGTCATAGCTTGACGTCGCGAAAATAACATTTTACGTTAGCAACACCATTCCTTCTGATAGTTTTGGTCCGGTATTTACAGTTTGATGAAAATTTCCATATAGATTTTTTATCCTGATTAAATCAAAAATGTTTCCTTTTGAAAGAAAGACATAACGTTTTAGTTTTAAAAGATGAACACAATTTGTTTTTTGTTGAATAATTTGTAATTGCAGTATTTTATAAGTATCCTAAAAGTTTGTGCAATTTTTATTCAGAAAAAAACTCATATTTATCAAATGGTCATGAATTGAAAAAAAAAACGTCTTTTTTTGTTGTACATATTTATCAAAATTTAAAAAATTACACTATTTACAGTTTTATAAAATTTAGTCCAAATAATCTCCCTGCAAAATAAAACGAAATATCGTTTTGAAACATAGGGGTCCATGCACTCGTTATCAAACCAAATCAATTTGAATGATATCTTTTAATATTGCGCTCGATATGGTCTCTATTAAGTTCTTCAAATTACTTACATGGACATTGATTACTCGTGTGTTTTGCATGTTCTCCTAACAACTGACTGAAACCAGGTTTGACATCATCTGTTTCCATAAAACAATATGTAAAATTTTATTTGTAATCTGTTTTAATGTCTTTATAACCCTTCTTGTAACTACGCAAATGACATCCAAATCCCTTCCTTTCATCTCAAGGCCTTCTTCAAAACGTCCGCTTGTGATAATGGTAATATATGTGTTGCTAATATTATTCAATTATCTAATATTTTTCACATGATTCTGTGTTCCGACACATATAACAATACAGTGCTAACGATATGCATATGGCTTTTATTTCTGTGCCTGAAATAAACTTGCAATACACATAAGGATTTGCCATATGGAATGAATATCAATGTTTAACACGTTGACTGTTAAAATTGAACTTGCAATGTGAATTGATCTTACAAAAATTAATGATTTTGGTTCTGTTGATTGTAATAAACATTGATTTCAACCATTAAACAAAAGAGAAGCAGAAAAGTCATAAGGGATATTCAACTGAAGTCTAAGATAAACTGACAAATCCATGTAAAAAATAGTTCATAAGCGACCAAAAGACAAGGAACAACATAAAAACCAAATCATAGACAAGATCTTATGGACTTCAGAAGTGTAGGTAGATATTGCTCCATAATGCAACATGAACAATGGAAAAGACCAAATAAGTCAAACGCCTTTTTTTTCAGAAAAGAAAACTATTAATGAAATCACTAGAGAATGGCATTATTCTGCTCAGGTCCAAGTATTTTTGATGTGGTGAAAATTTAATCTTTGCAAGTTAAGGTTGTAGTTTTTACTAAACTAAAGCTTTGAATGCCGGTCCTGATGAGCGAATATATTGTGGAGTGCAGAGTATCAAACACGAGGAGTTTGTGTAAACTCTGAAACATATTATAGCTCTAACAATCCTAATCTTTCAACGACTCTCCGTAGACAAAAAGAAGACTACTGGATTAGACAATTGGGAACTGCAACACCGTATGGCTGCAATGACAAAATTGATGGTATAGGTATTCTATCTAGTCCTTCGTGTAACTCGGTGAATGTGATGAATATTTTCAACTCGACTCCTCGACGTAGACGCAGTCATGGTCATCGTCATTATACATCACCCTCTCTGCATGATGTCTCTATTAATGACTTGCTGCCATTCATACAAAAACCGTTAGGTATTCATCACATTCGCACGAAACTTTATTCATTACCCCTTTCAAAACTTCATTCTCTGTTCAATTTATGTTTGGAATCCACTGTTACAAACCCTCATTCAAACCAATACAAACTTCAAGCTATAATTTCGGATATTGCAAGTCACAGACTTTTCAAGCCAGTTCGCATTGGAAAAGATGAAAAAGAGAAAAGATATTTTCTAAATCTTTCCTTTGCCAACAAAGGTCTCGATGGCGTCAACCTTGGCAATATCCTTCATCATA
The DNA here is from genome assembly GCA_019925275.1 of Mytilus edulis. Lineage (NCBI taxonomy): Eukaryota > Metazoa > Mollusca > Bivalvia > Mytilida > Mytilidae > Mytilus > Mytilus edulis. The sequence continues at coordinate 49,267,406 of CM034361.1, read as the reverse complement.
AATTAGTTCAATCGAAAATACCTCCTTATTTTAAAGACCAGTCTGTACCAATAATTTCTTATACCTATACCAAACCTATTGCAACTAAAATTTTCAATTACAAACGCGTTTTGCAGGATCTCGATATTGACGACTTCAAGTCTAAACCTCCTGATTGCACTTGTGCTAGTTCCCAATTCACATATAATCCCGCTGGCCACGTTATTACCGGTGACCTTAACATTGTTAATAACACTTCTCTACGAAACGTGTTATCGAAAGGTCCGAAATATCGTGAGCCTAAATCCATCAATTGGAAATACAACCTTAAAATAAATTTTGATGGATTCAGTCGAGGATTATGCCAGGCAATGGGCTAAGCGCGAGAAGGAAGACGTAGACACTCTATCCGAATGGATAAGGGCAGTGAGGTCCTTAATACAAATCAGAATTAAGAAACTGAATGGGTCCATCAATGCCCATGCTACGTCAATTTTTAAAGACCCAAATGTTGCTAAACACCTATCCGACCTCCATGATAAATATGTTGTTGTCCCCGCAGACAAAGCCCCAAATAACATCGTTTTTGTCTGTAAAAGTCATTACATTAATTGCTTGATAAACGAATTAGGTATAGACAATTCACTTGGAAACTCAACATATACCCTCACGACACTTACCAAAGAGGAAATCCTGGATAATCATAGGTCTGTTCTTTGTTCCTTTGGTATTTCAACCAAAGATGAAGAACTGGATCTTCCATCACTGTATTGGATACCTAAACTACATAAGTGTCCTTACAAACAGCGGTATATTGCTGGGTCTTCCAAGTGCTCCACAAAACCTCTTTCTAAATTATTAACATCCATTTTATCAGCAATCAAAGACGGGCTTCAAAGTTATTGTGAAACTGCCTATTCTAGAGGTGGCGTGAATCAGATGTGGATACTTAAAAATTCCAAAGATCTTTTAGAGTACACACAATCTAACTCTCTTTCATCTTGTAACAGTATTAAAACATTTGACTTCTCTACTCTTTACACAAGTATTCCACATTCCAAACTTAAAGACAAATTAAAAGAGTTGGTATTACTTTGCTTCATAAAAAAGAATGGCCAACGTAGATACAAGTATCTTGTCTTAGGGAGGGATAAATCCTACTTTGTAAAGAATCACTCTGATTCAAACAAAAAATTCTCTGAAACCGATATTATCAAGATGCTTGATTTCTTGATTGACAACATATTTGTTACGTTCGGAGGACATGTTTTTCAACAGACTGTCGGCATACCAATGGGAACAAACTGTGCCCCTCTACTTGCTGACTTGTTTCTTTATTATTATGAGGCTGACTTCATGCAGGAACTTCTTAGGAAGAAAGATAAGAAGTTAGCAATATCCTTTAACTCTACTTTCCGCTATATAGATGACGTTCTTTCACTAAACAATTCAAAATTTGGTGACTATGTGGAACGCATCTATCCCATCGAATTGGAGATAAAGGATACTACAGATACAGTTAAGTCAGCTTCATATCTTGACTTACATCTAGAAATTGACAATGAGGGTCGGTTGAAGACAAAACTTTACGACAAAAGAGATGATTTCAGCTTTCCAATTGTGAACTTTCCATTTCTAAGTAGCAACATTCCAGCAGCACCTGCATACGGGGTATATATCTCTCAATTGATACGATATTCCCGTGATTGCATTTCCTATCATGATTTTCTTGATAGAGGGTTACTGCTCACAAGGAAGCTATTAAATCAAGAGTTCCAAATGGTGAAGTTGAAATCATCCCTTCGTAAATTTTACGGACGCCATCACGAGTTGGTTGACCGTTATGGAATAACCATTTCACAAATGATATCGGATATGTTCCTCACGTCGTAACTACAATCCCCTTCCCTTTCATGAATTTGACCTACCGAATTAGACTATTTACCGGATTTGTAATCACATAAGCAACACGACGGGTGCCGCATGTGGAGCAGGATATGCTTACCCTTCCGGAGCACCTGAGATCACCCCTAGTTTTTGGTGGGGTTCGTGTTGTTTATTCTTTAGTTTTCTATGTTGTGTCATGTGTACTATTGTTTTTCTGTTTGTCTTTTTCATTTTTAGCCATGGCGTTGTCAGTTTGTTTTAGATTTATGAGTTTGACTGTCCCTTTGGTATCTTTCGTCCCTCTTTTACTTAGCTAAATATATATATCAAAATAAGACGTATAGTAAAATCGTCTATAAAACAACAATCAACGAGAAAAAAAACAAAGATGTAATTACAAAAGTACTACTTACACTAAACCGAAATGGTATAGTTATCAATAATAAATGTCCTGGTTTGTCATCATGAGGAGCAAGTCAAAAGAAAAAACGAAAATGATAAACAGTGGTCAACGACTACCACGTGCATTGAACAACATACCTCTGGCTTATCATGAAAGAACACCAAGAACGTGGTGTTAAACATGTATTTAAGCCTGCCCGCCTCAACTGTGAAAAAATATACCAATTTTTGGTAATAGATAACTCATTTACTTGTCCCATCCTGGGACAGTGGTTTTACAACATAACACAAAAACAACCTGTAAAATCAGGCGAAAAGCACTTGACTTAAATTGAAGAATACTTAACACTAATATGAGAATAACAAAACAAATAACAAAAACATAAAATACTTAAATTACCGACATGGTAATATCTACCGTTAAGTTTTGCCTAATTTCAAATAAAAAGAAAACCATGCTCATTTCGAGTAAAAACGTAATGAAAAATTGGAATAAAGTTCATATTACGTCATTTGGTGCTAGTATACTAGAAAAAGAGGGACGAAAGATACCAAAGGGACAGTCAAAGTCATAAATCTATAATAAACTAACATCGCAATGGCTAAAAATGAAAAAGGCAAACAGACAAACAATAATACATATGACACAACATTGAAAACTAAAGAATAAACAACATGAACCCCACTTAAAACTAGGGGTGATCTCAGGTGCTCCGGAAGATACTTTCGTTTCCATTATAGACCAGTAACTATTTATATAAAAATGATTTGTCCCTAATCAAAAGGTCATAAACATGATAAAGGAAATGTATAGTTTAAAAGGACAAACAAAATACAATTAATGAACGTTACATGTTTAAGATATAACAAATTTTAAATTTTAGAGAGGAGCCAGCTGGTTGAAAGAAATACAAGTCCACAGTAATATTTGAAAAAAGTGATGGCAAATTGCGTCATTTCGGTTGATTATTATCTGTGTTAAAATTTACTTTCACTTGTGAATACATTGCCTTCCTGCATTTTGCTTTGCTAAATATTCGTTATCAAGAGTTTTCGTCTTATTTTTGGCGAAATTATTTATTTTAGTTCTTGTTTTGTTTTAGATTTAAACTTCAGATAAAAAAGGGGGTACGGTTAAGTATTATCCCCTCCTCGTTTCTCTCATTTCTCAATCTTCTCCTTTCTCCCGGTCCAATTATCTTCTCTTCCACTAGAACCGAAACACATGTTTTTTCTTTGAATGTAATAAATTGAGTTTCGTTTATTTTTGATTAAAAAAAATATAATTCGTTACCAGCAACCAGCATTTTAGTATTTCCCTTTTGAAAATAATTGCTAGTTTTAAGATTTGTACTGAAAAATATATACAGTTCTAGAAAACCCCAACACAGATTGAATCGAAATACATATCTGTGAAATATGTTTGACAGTCTTTTACGAGTTGTTCAACTGAATGCACAAGTATCACAACGAGTTCATATAACTGAAAGTATCTTTGCAGAAGTGTTATCTTTGATCTTGATCTCTGACCGTATACGTGTATATCGAGCGGATTCACTTTCTACAATAATTGTAAAGCTATTCCGATAATTTTGCAGTATTCAAAATGAAAAAAAATGCTTATTTTCAATAAAATAGCTTTCATCTTTAATAAGTTGTAAAGTTCGTAGGCAATCCTGACATTGTCTGACGTAAGTGAGATGATTATGACACAAACTATTTAGAAAATAAGCATACACTATAGAGGGAATACGATATGATTTCTACTTCCATTTTCAGTTCATTTGGTATTAACAAAGACTTCATTGTACCTACAAGTATTATTTTCCACATTTGTACAATACTTTTTCGTTTGGATAATTGCAAATCGTACAATCGGACATGTATATCCAACATAGCCATGAAGTGATGTATTTTTTCTGAAGTACATTTCGATATAGAACATGCGATGATCTGTAATGCAATACTATACTGTTTAGATTTATTGAAAGACGAAGCTAACATCAGCCATCCCGATATAGCGTCATGATATATATTCTGTAGTAGAATGCAATCATAGGAATTATATTGTTTGTATAGGTGTTTATTACATTTTATAATACTGTTAAGTGAAAAAACCAGTGCATATTGTCCACACAACACTGACAAGTAGTATGTAGATAAGTATTTGAGTGATGATTTGTCACAGGAAACTATCTGATGTTTTCCTGGTTTTTGGAATTCTGGGTCCTCAATGCTCTTCAATTTTGTGTTTATTTGGCTTTTTTTTTTAACTATTTTATATGAGCGTCACTGGTGAGTCTTATGTAGACGAAACGCGCATCTTACGTATAAAATTATTGTTTGTACTAGTGTCAAGTTTAACAGCATTCATACGCGTGTCATTTGCGTCATAAAATAATTTTGAATTGACAGTTTTTGCTAACTCGATAGTATGCAATGTATGTGGTTCGATAAAACTCATCCACATTGATATCTGAAACTTATATTAATTGATCTGAAAATATCGCCATCCGTCACTATGCAGTTTATAAAGTTTATCTAACAGTATTCTACGAGCACGTCCCTCTATTTTGTTCTCAAACATGTTTTTCTGGTATTAAGTAGTGTAAACAAATTGAATAGTCAACGGAATATATTAATCTGGTAAAACATTGCATAAAACAAGGAATAAGATTTTCAGGTTTCCATACTGATTGTGGTAATTCTTCTGATATCCAGAAAATAAGGGGTTTCAAGAAATATGAACAGAAGGTAAATATTCACATTCGGTGTATGTTGATATTACATCTTTCAAAAGAATTTTCAGAAGAGCATAACATAATAATTGAGTGTGTGTTAAAGTGTTTATAAGTTTCAGAAAAAGGGAGAAGGTTTGGATCCATTAAAACTTTTAATCCCGCTCCAAATGTTTGCACCTGTCCTAAGTCAGGAATCTGATGTACAGTAGTTGTCGTTTGTTTATGTAATATATACGTGTTTCTCGTTTCTCGTTTTGTTTATATAGATTAGACCGTTGGTTTTCCCGTTTGAATGGTTTTACACTAGTAATTTTGGGGCCCTTTATAGCTTGTTGTTCGGTGTGAGCCAAGGCTCCGTGTTGAAGGCCGTACTTTAACCTATAATGGTTTACTTTTTAAATTGTTATTTGGATGGAGAGTTGTCTCATTGGCACTCACACCACATCTTCCTTTATCTATATAAGGAGCTTTTCACCGACAGAAAAAGAAATTCGCCATTCTATATTCTCTTTTGGTGATCCCTTAACTCCGATTGGTACAAACAGTACTCCGTGTTTAATGATACTTTGTTTAACGTTATAACTTGGCCATGAGTTACTTGATCTTGTTATGCAATGTGATGCTTGTGATATCCATGTTCTACAATGTAAGCAGAAGGCATTGTCATATATGCCTTCTTTGTCAGATATACATGGCCCATGTACTACACAATCTGTTATATCTACAATCTCTTGTTTAAAAGGTGCACTCGAGAAAGATTGATTTCCTTCAATTTTTGCACAGCATTTACATGAAATTTGTCGATTCCTCTGTTCAAATATCAATTGAGGTTTTCCATCATGTGTTTCCATTGATAAATATGTATCTTTAATTTGAATTGTACGCCGTTTTAATGTTTTCATAAATTTCCATGATTTTAGTAACAAACATCATATTTAAATCACTAAGTGGAGGGTGGCAAATTAAATAATAGCTCTTTAAACTATATCAACTAGTCAGACTGCTATGAACCTAGAAAGTGATTATAATAACTCTCATCTCAAGCCCTTCACCAAAACTTCCACTTGTAACAATTACAAGACGCTTGTTGTTTGTCATATTATCCCTGACAGTATTCACCAGTCTCATATTTTTCACCTGATTCTCTGATCTAACTATGGTCTGAGACATATAACGATACAGTGCTAATGATAGATTTTTTGTGTCTGTGTCTAAAATAACATGAATTAAGCTTTAATGAGCAGTTGCAATTTCAATAAATCTTAAAAATGGACGCGTTTCTTATTTTACTCTCATGAATCTTATGAACAAAAACTGCTATAAACCATTTGAAAAAGAGCAGAAGATACCAAAGGCATAGTCAAACTCACAAGTCGAAGCTAAAATGACAAAACAAAAGTCAAAAGGGTTCAAAAGATAAACAACAGACTACAATTCACGACATAGACTCAAAATACTGAGCATCAACATAAATTACAAACTAAACATGTTTAAGGGATCTTAGGTGATCCAGTATGTTAGATATCTCTTGCTGGCACCTGTTCAGCTATTTACTATTTGACTTTGTTAATTTCTTTAAAACTGTTTTATTTCATAATGCTGCTTCAGGATAATGTGAACAAATAATCTCTTGAGAAACTCAATAATATATATTTTAATCAGTACAACAGAAACACATATCTTGTACTGGTAATACACAAGAAATGCTTGCAAAGTTTTTGTTGAATAAAATTTGAATTGGAAACATCACAAAATATATGATCGATTGACAATGATCATTTGTGGTACTGATTTAATTGTAAAATTTGGTACAAAACGACTAAATAATAAAACTCAACTTTAGGGTTAACATATATTCTCGTAGGAAATAAGTCAAACATATGTACTATCATAGAATTAAAGCAAATAAAATACAATCACTACAGAACTTATGAAACATGTCTACTAAGATATCTAAATAAATAAATATGTTTACCTTGATTGTCTATAACTGAACTTTCAGCTTGAACAACTGATAAAAAATGTGAATGTTTGAAGGTCTAAGATATTGATCATTTGTGCAAATTATTAATTGTGTTTTTGTTAAGTTTTATTATTGATATGGTCATAATTATAGATATACACTACCATGGCGATATCGTTTAGTAAACTAGACATTTTTAATATAAGTAACCTACTATAACACTTCTTATGATTGACTTAGACGAAACGCGCGTACTAAATTATAATCCTGGTACCTTTGATAACTATTTTACCGATATCTCAAATTAAGCTTAATATATGGTCCAGTTTTATAAAAATGTGGAGTAAATCAGAGAAGAACAGAGATTATGACAGTATTTGTCACCAACTACTGAATTACAGATTCCCTGTTTTTCGTAATGGAATACGATGGGCGTGGTTAAACATGTGTCTCATTTTTTGCCTCACCTGGACTAGTACCAATTATTGGTAATGCAAGTTTCATGTACTAGCCACACTAACCTGTGTGTTACAACATAACACACAAACAACTTTAGAAATAAGGTGAAAAAGGGCTGAGCTAAAACTGAAGTATAATCAGCACAAAAGCAAACAAGTGAAACTGTGAGCTACTGCTCACTGATGATACCCCCGCAGCAAGTGGATAATATTAATAGTGTAAAAATATACAATTGTTCGGTAAACAGGAAGTTGTCGAGTGATGAATTTGAAAACACATCACACGGTATAGCTGACTTATATAAATCCTGAAACCAAATTTCAGAAATCCTTGTATTGTAGTTCCTGAGAAAAATGTGACGAAAATTATCAACTTGGCTATCATGTGTAAAATCATACAAGTGTTCGGTAAACAGGAAGTTGTCAAGTTATCAATCTGAAAACGCATCACACGGTATAGCTGACTAAGATAAACCCTGAAACCAAATTTCAGAAATCCTTGTATTGTAGTTCCTGAGAAAAATGTGACGAAAATTTTCAACTTGGCTATCATTTGTAAAATCATACAAGTGTTCGGTAAACAGGAAGTCGATGAATGATGAATCTGAAAACGCACCACACGGTATGGCTGACATATATAAATGTTGATACCAAATAACAGAAAGGGTGGATGGGTAGATCCTGAGAAAAATGTGACAAAAGTTTCATGGGACGGACTGACGGACGGACTGACGGACAGACAGAGGTAAAACAGTATACCCCCTTTTTTAAAGCGGGGGTATAAAAATGAAAATACAGAATACATCAATTACCGATGTAGGAGTAGTAACGGAAGGTCTAATTGCAACTTAAAAGTAAACCATGGTCTTTTCCAAGTAAAATATATTGAAAAGATGAAATAAAGTACATATAACGCCATTTCTTTTACGAAAGTGCCATTACATATTACTTTGTGCTATAACTTGTTTTACACATAGGAAAATGGTTTTGGGAATTTTCCTTGTCTTTGTCATGTGTGTAACATTGATCAACCTTTGTTTTGTAATAGAGATTAACGTGCATTTGAATAAATATTTCAATGTTAATATGTGATATAAAAACTCGACAACAAATGATGGTGAACTTGAAAATTTGTTTAGATTATATACAAATTGAGAACCGTTCTAAAATAACGTTCCTGCCATTTTGTTTGCCAAATCTAGTGAGTCAATCAATTTCGTTTTAAATCGACTTCGTTTCTATTTTTAACCAATAATCAAATAGAAAGTGTTGTTTTAAAAGGACAAACAAATACACAAATATTAAAAATGACAAACATACACATTCATAATAGTCATTATAGGTGAATATGCTAAAAAAAATATAAGAGTACACCAAGCTAGGTAAAAGAAAGACAACGCATCCAAATAAATGTGTTACTAGCGTCTGCAAATTGCTTAATTTGGTATTTAAAGGGCGGGTTTCTTATTATTTATCTTAAAATTTATTTTCACTAGTGAACACATTTACTTCTTGTATTTTGTTATTCTTTATAAAGGCTTTTCGTCCTGTTTAAAGCGAAGATTTCTGTTGTGGTTTTATTTTAACAAATTAACTATAAAAAACTAAGGGGGACATGGAAGAATATTCTTCATTTTTCATGGAAAAGTTATGAATAGAGCTTACTTTCACTTTCAAATGGTAACAACAATCAACATTTACGATATCCCACTTGAACAGAATTCCTAGTTTTTAAGATTTGTTCAAAATATACAGTTGAATAAAATCAGATTAAATCAATTAATCGAAATATATTTCTGTGAAATATATTGACAGTCTTTTAGAAAATGTTCAACTGAATGCACAAATATTACAACGAGTTCATAAGTGTAAGTCTCTTTACAGAAGTGTTATATTTTTGATTCGGCTCTATTTGAGCTGACTGCATAAATGCTTGTTGGGCGGATTCACCATGTTCACTGTTTCCAAGTAATTGTAAAGCTATTCCAAAAATTTTGTAGGATTTATATTGAAACATTATATGACTTTCAATACAATAGCTTTCATCTATAATAATTTGTAAAGATTGTAGGCAATCCTGACATTGTCTGACATTATTGAGATGATAATGACATAAGATATTTAGAAAATAAGCATAAACTATAGAGGTAATACGATATTCTTTATGTTCCACTTCCATTTGTAGTTCATATGGAATTAGCTCAGAGTTTATTGTAAATCGCAGATCATCTATAACAATTATTTTCCACAATTGTACAATACTTGTTTTCTGGAATAATTGCAAGTCGGAAAATCGATAATGACTACCCGACATATCCATAAAGCGGCATACTTTTTCGGGGGTACATTTCGATATCGAATATGCGATGATGTGTAAAGCATTACTATATTGCTTTACTTTATAGAAAAACGAAGCTAACATCAGCCATCCAGAAACACTGTCATGATAAATATTTTGCAGGAGAGTAGAGAGACAGGATTTGTATTGTTTGTATTGATGTTATTACTATTTCTAGAATTATTCAGTTGTATATACTGCGCATTCTGTCCACAAGACACTGACAAGCAGTATGTATTTAAGTACTTAAGTGATGATTGGTGACAGGAAACTATCTGTTGTATTCCTCTATTGTAAATATAAGTGTCCTCCTCAATAACATTGAACGTATAATCAGCAATATATAATAATGTTGAATTAACAGTTTTTGCGAACTCAATAGTATGCAATGTATGTGGTTCGATAGGAATCATCCACATTGAGACCTGAAAGTGAGATAATTGATCTGAAAATAACAAGCATCGCCATCCGTAACTATGCAGCTTGTAAAGTTTATCTAAAAGTAGTCTACGAGCGCGTCCCTCTATTTTGTTTTCAAACATGTTGTTTTTGGAATGAAGTAATGTAAACAAATTGAATAGTCAACTGAATATATCAGTCTGCTAAAACATCGCACAAAACAATGTACAAGATTTTCTGGTTTCCATATTGATTGTGGTAGTTCTTCTGATATCCAGAACATAATTGTTTTCAAGAAATAAGAACAAAGTAAATCGTCACATTCGGTGTAGGTTGCTATTACATCTTTCAAAAGGATTTTCAGGAGGGCATAGCATAACAGTTGTGTATGTGTAAAAGTATTAATAATAAATTTTTCACCAACAGAAAAAGAAATTCGCCATTCTATATTCTCTTTTGGTGATCCCTTTACTCCTACTGGTACAAAAAGTACTCCATGTTTTATAATCCTTTGTTTGACCTTGTAACTTGGCCATGAATTATTTGATCTTGTTATCCACTGTGATGCTTGTGATATCCATGATTTACAATGTAAGCACAAGGCATGGTCAAAAGTTCCTCTTTTGTCAGATAAACATGGTCCATGTATTACATTATCGGAATCTTCGAGTTCTTGTTTATTCGAAAAATAATATTTTCCATAATGTTCTTCAAAGTATTCAACTAGACTTTGACTATACTTTTGTTTAAGTAGCAACTGAGCGAAACCAGCTTTTACATCATCTGTTTCCATTGACAAATATAAAACATTTGAATTTAAAGACGTTTGGACGTTTTCATATACCTCCATATTTTTATTTACATACATTACATCTAAATCACTTCCTCTCATCTCAAGTCCTTCACCAAAACTTCCACTTGTGATAATGGTTTTAAACTTTTTGCTCGTCATATTATCCCTGACAGTATTCATCAATCTCAAATTTTTAACATGATTCTCTGATCCAACTATGTTCCGACACATATAACGATACAGTGCTAAAGATATGGTTTTTGTTTCTGTGTCTGAAAAAATCACGTCATAAAAAAAGATTTATATTATAAATACATTATCCCTGATACTGATGTTAACATAGATCTACTTGTGATTACAATACAATTGTTTGAACTATTTTAAAAGAGAGAAAGAAAATACCAATTTGAAAGTGATAGTCAGATACTCAAGTTAAAGGTAAAAAAACATGAATGAAAACATCGCAATATTAGGAATCAAATGATTGCCAGATTTGCAATGATAAATCGTGATACTGATCAAAAGGTTAAACTGTATACAAACCTACTTGCTAATAAAACGCATTATAGGTTGCACTTTGTAAATACAGCTGTTGCTCAAACCACGCCTCTTTTGGGGAAATCTTGAATATTCATAGAAAATTAATGGTTACATGCTGGTTCCCAGATATGCTCTCTGTGTTCCATTCCACAGAGACATAACTTTGGATTGTTACCAGTAAATAAACATGTGCATATTGTTTACATTGAAATCTGTGGTAATCTTTCATTCGAGGTAGGTGTAGTTCAGAGAATTAGTGTTAGTTTAAACTCTGGGAAGTTCAGGACATATAAACGTTGAAAATGAGCCCCACAGGCCTATATTTTGAACTTTGAAAAACATTGTAGTGCATATGAACTTTCAATTCTAATATAAGTTTTTTTTCTTCAAAACTTCAAAGTATAAGTGGTACAGTTGTAGCCGTGAAAGGAGTTCCTATGAGATATTGCATTGTCAATATTTACAGAAATGCAACCTATAAGGAGTAACATCTGTTCGCGTGTGATATATAATTCGAACATATTTTTTTAAGATAAAGGAAATAAATGAATTCACGAGAGAACGGCTTCCGTTTCTCTTGAACGTAAAAAACCAACCCTTGTAGATTTCGAAAAAGAGCAGGCTAATGCCGCTATAAGGCAGCACTCGCACCAGTAAAGCGGATTAGTATTAGTTGTAATAACTTGATTCCCTAATCATGCTAATTCACTATAAATAAATATTATATAAACAATAAGGCACGAAGAAAATATGAATATTTAAAAGGTCACCCATCCATAAATAGTACAGGTGTATATAAAAAGAATAAAATGTAAGAGGAGAGCAAGCTGGGTAAAAGAAAACCAGTTTCACTGTAACATGTGTTAATAGTGGAGACAAATTGCGTCATTTTGGTATTAAAAGATCTTAAAAGGGCTGATTGCTAATCATTTGTGTTAAAGTTTACTTCATCTTGTGGACACATTCACTTTCTGCATTTTGCCTTAATTTTAAAATATGAGTTATAAAGGCTTTTCGTCATATTTTTTGACAATTAAGGTCTTTCCTCTCCGTGAGGAAAGACCTTATTGTTTTTCTAATGTTTTTAAGGTCTTTCCCCTTCGTGAGGAAAAACCTTATTGTTTTTCTAATGTTTTCTTTCTTTTTCTTTTTCTTTTTTTTCTTCTAACATTTTTTTGACATGCCCGCCTCTTGTTTCTGTTGAAGTTATTAAGACCAAATATAGACCATCGCTAGACCTCACTAAGATGTTTTACCAAATGACCTTGTTAAGGATTTCATCGTCCCCTTTAAGAGTTATCTTCCTTTTATTGATTTTTTTCAACATGCCCCCCCCCCTCGTTGGTTTTAAAGATATTATGATCTTAATTAGACAAAATGTAGATCTTATCATGATGTATAACCATGTGAGGCTGAATAGGATTCCATCGTCGCCTATGAGATTATATCCCCTTTAAATAATTTCTTTCCTTTGCATTTTTCTCAAAAAGTATAAGATAGAGAATCGATTTGAAAACGGCAATATGTACAGAAACAGATGGCAATGTTAATGAACATATGTAATCATTTTGTTATTAATCCTCATAAGGAGTATATTCCCCTTGAAAAATTGTGAACAAAGGTAGTACCCTACATCCCGTAAAAAATATGAAAAATGTCCATTTTTTAATAAAACTCTTTTAGATAATGAAAAAAACGTTGTTTTCACTTTACACTTTGTACCCGAATTTCCATAAAACTCGCCCGATTCGGACTTAGATCGGGGATAAATTCGTTATCTACGTTCATATCCATAGATATGGATATTTGAACACCCTTCAGTACCCTGTGCTTCCTTCGGCTACGCCTCATGGTATACTGGGGTACTTCAGGGGGTTAAAATATCCATATCTACGGATATGAACGTAGATAACTTATAGTATTCTACCTTCCTCCTTTCTCTCAGACTTAAATATTCTCCTTATTTCAGGTCTTATTATCGTTTCAGCCACCACAAAAAAAAAACCACATATTTCTCATATAAAAGTTATGAATAGAGTTTTATTTGTTCTTGATAAAAAAAAACACTTTCAAATGGTTACAACAATCAACATAATTCCTAATTTTAAGAATTGTACTTAAGAAAATATATAATTCTGGAAAACCAAAAAATCGATTGAATCGAAATACATGTACCTTCATAAATTTTCAAAAAAGGTGCCAAAAATATATTTTTGTCTTTATAGTATTATCACAAGTATGTCTATGTGAAATTTGTATTATTTTAGCCCGATTTAAAAAAAACATCAAAAATCTATGGCTAATTTCAACCCTTCGTGAACCTTCTCCTTTCATCCGATACATGGAAATAAAACCAAATTCTATAAAATACGGTCTAGGGTCACCAACTTTCAAACGAATTATCTATGTAGTTCTTTTTAAATAGCTAGGGATTATAGATAAAGGCAACAGCAGTATACCGCTGTTCAAAACTCATAAATCCATGGACAAAAAACAAATCGGGGTAACAAACTAAAACTGAGGGAAACGCATTAAATATAAGAGGAGAACAACGACACAACATTAAAATTTAACACACACAGAAACGGACTAAGCATTAGACAGAATCCTATGAGAATAACACATATAACCTCAAAACCAAATACATGAATTTGGGATAGATAAGTACCATGACACGTCTTATATTAATCTGAATTTACACTCAAAAATAAGAAAAACAAACGACACAACGGAAACACAAAGTTAAATGTAACACACACAGGAATGAACTATAATATAACAATGGCCATATTCCTGACTTGGTACAGGACATTTTTAAAGGCAAAAATGGTGGGTTGAACCTGGTTTTGTGGCATGCCAAACCTCCCTCTTTTATGACCATGTGAAATATAACATTAAAATGACAACACAACATTACAGGACTACAATATAAATAAATAGGAGAACACAATTGACAAAGAAACACACGAATAATAGATAACAAAAGGCAACAAGTTTGAAATTTTAATACGCCAGAAGTACAGTTTGTCCACACAAGACTTACTAGTGACGCCCATATACAAAAGTTTGAAAGCCGAAACAAGTACAAAGTTGAACAACATCGAGGACGAAAAGTTAAAGAAAGTTGTGCCAAAAACGGCCAGGGTTTTCTGTTAGGTACCAGAACATCCCTATTATTTAGAATAATATATACTTTTGAAAGCAGTAAATTTTATAAAATGACTATACAAAAGATATACATGATGAAACTGAAGTATTAACTAATTACAGGAAACAACCGAAATACATTACATAACCCGACAAAATGCAGCACAAAAAATACACATCCGAATAAGCCTATATATTTTATAGTACTACATCGAGAGGATAAAGAATTTCTGGGGTAAGCTTTCTTTAAGGCAACCAATTTCGTTCGAAACACGAAAAAAAGCCAAATTTGATAAAGTACGCTCTAGGGTCACCCCCTTTCCAACCAATTTTATTGGTAGTTCGTAATGGCTATGGATTACAAATGTATAGACGCTGCTTCACTGAATAGCTTTTATATAGTACTACATCGAGAGAATAAAGAATTTTAGGGGTAAGCCTTTTTAAAGGTCTTGGTAGTTCTTTATGGCAAGGAATTATAGACTCTGCTTCACTGAATAGTTTTTATATAGTAATACATGGAGACGGTAAAGAATTTTTGTGGTTAGCTTTTTTGAAGGCCCAAAGCATCGTTCGAAACACTACGCTCGAGTGTCACCCACTGGCTAACCAATTGTCTTGGTGGTTCTTAATGGGTAGGGATTATATACACTGCTTCAATGAATAGCTATTATATAGTTCTACATTGGTAGCGTAAAGAATTTCTGGAGTAAGATTTTTTAAAGGCCAAACATTAGGTTTGAAGCACGGAAATAAATCCAAATTCGATAAAATAGGCTCTAGGGTCACCCACTTTCCAACCAATTGTCTTAGTAGTTCTTATTGGCTAGGGATTATGGACTCTGCTTCACTGAATAGCTATTATATATTACTACATCAAGAGAGTAAAGAATTGTTGGGTTAGCTTTTTTTACGGCCCAAAATATCGTTCGGACACGGAAATAAAGCCAATATCGATAGAATAAGCCGTAGGGTCGCCCACATTCCTACCACCTGTAAATAGCTATTATATTGTACTACATCGAAAGGGTAAAGAATATCTGGGGTAAGCTTTTTTAAAGGCCCAAAATTTCTCGTGCCAAAAACGAAAATAAAGCCAAATTTGATAGAATAAGCTCTAGGGCCACGCACATTCTTATCAATAGCCTGGATAGTTCTTAAAGGCTAGTGTATCGACTCTGCTCTGCTTCACTGGATAGGTATTATATAGTTCCTCATCGGGAGAGTAACAAATTTCTGGGGTAAGCTGTTTAAAAGGCCCAAAATTTCTCGTTCGAAAAACTGAAATAAAGCCAAATTTGATAGAATAAGCTCTAGGGTCACTCACTTTCTAACCAATAGTCTGGATAGTTCGAATGGCTAGTGTGTATATACGCTGCTTCACTGAATAGGTATCATATAGTACTTCATCGGGAGGGTAAAGAATTTCTGGGGTAAGCTGTTTAATATGCCAATAATTTCACGTTCGAAAAACTGAAATAAAGCCAAAGTCAATAGAATAAGCTCTAGGTTCACCAACACTTTCCAATCAATTGTCTGGATAGTTTTTAATAGCTATATGGATTATAGACGCTGCTTCACTGAATAGCTATTATATAGTACTACATCGGAAGGGTAAAGAATGTTCTAAAAGGCCAAAAATATCATTCTAAACACGTAATTAAAGCAAATGTCGATAAAATACGCTCTAGGATAACCCCGTTTCCAACCAAATGTATAGGTAGTTTTTAATGGCTAGTTATTATATGCTCTGCTTCAATGAATAGCTATTATATAGTTCTACATCGAGAGGGTAACACATTTTTGGGGTAAGCTTTTTTAAAGGCCCAACATTTCGTTTGAAACACGGAAATATAGCCAAATTCGATGTATATAGTGGCTATTATATAGTAATACATCGGGAGAGTAAAACATTTCTGGGGTAAGATTTCTAAAAGGCCAAAATATTGTTCGAACCCACACGTAAATAAAGCAAAAAAAAAAAAAAAAAAAAGGCGCTCTAGGGTCACCCCCATTGAAACCTATGATCTGGGTAGTTTATCATTGCTACAGATTCAAGACTCAACTTCGATGAATAGCTATTATAGGCCGAACATATCGTTCGAAACACGGAAATACAGCAAAATTCGATAAAATACGCTAAACGGTCACCCCCTTTCCAACCAATCGTGTTGGTAGTTTTTTAATGGCTAGAGATTCTAGACTCTACTTCAATAAATAGCTATTATATAGTATTATATCGGAAGGGTAAAGATTTGGGGTTAAGCTTTTTTAAATGCCGAAATTTCTCTTTCGAAAAATTGAAATTAAACCAAATTGGATAGAATACGCTCTAGGCTCACCCCCTTTCCAACCAATTGTCTTGGTAGTTCTTCATGGCTAGGGTTTATATGCTGTGCTTCACTGAATACCTATTATATAGTAATACATCGGGAGAGTAACGAATTTCTGGGGTAAACTTTCTAAAAGGCCCAAAATATCATATGGGAAACGGATACTCCATAACGGTCAACAAAATAGTGAGGGCGTCCGTAAAATTAACGAAAGGATGATTTCAACTTTTCGAACTCTTGGTTGAATAGGTACCTTTTGGGCAGCGACCCCTTTTCAAAGAAATCATGATATGAAATACAAGCCCGGAAATATCGTATTAATTGGGAGATATTTATATATACTCCGTATAGAGGCGATGCTGGAATGTTGCTACATACAAATGGAAAGTTCACAATTGTGAAGCTGAAATCACCTATTTTGTCATAAAGGTTTTTTTTTCAACCGACCCTTATTGTAAATTTCTAGATGTAAGTCAAGATATGAGCCACACTTAACTGAATCTGTTGTATCTTTTATCTTTAATTTGATGGGATAGACACGTTCAACATAGTCACTAAATTTTGAATTATTCAGTGAGGGAACATCATCTATAAAGCGGAAAGTAAAGTAAAACTTTTGCTAACTTCTTTTCTTCTCCCTAAGAAGTTTCTGTATAAAGTAAGACTCATAATTATTGAATATGATCATGTCAACTTAGGTCAGCTTAACAAAAACAGTAATATTTTCAGGTTAACTGAGGTCACCACTGCATAACTGTACATGATCATGTTAAAAAAGAGAGGGGATACTGTTTTACTGTACATGGTCAGGTTATCTTATGTCAGCACAACTCAGATTAGCACTACAGTACTATGCATGGTCATATGTTAATGTATGTCAGCTTAAAAAAAAACAGAAATAATTCCAGGTTACCTTAGGTCATTTCTTTATTACTGTACATGGTCAAGTTACATCAGGTCACAGTACAATACTGTACGTGGTTATGTGACCCCATGACAGATTTACAAAACTCTCATATTTTCAGGTTACCGCAGGTCACCACTGTATTGCTGTACATGTTCAGGTTATCTCAGGTCACCACTACAATATTGTACGTGGTCATGTGACCCCATGACAGATTATTTTCAGGTTATCTCAGGTCACCACTGTATTGCTGTACATGGTTAGGTTACCTCTGATCACCATTGCAATACTGTACATAATTATGTTACCCCAAGTTTTGTAATACACTTGTATATCCAGACTACCTGAGGTCAATACTTCAAAAGCATACATTTGCATGAGCAGGTTACCTAATGTCACAGTAATACAATATTTGATCGTGTTACCCAATTTACTTTTGCAATGCAAAATTAGACCAGGTTCCTTAATGTCACCGCTACAATATCGATATCATTACTATTAGAGTTGCCAAATGCCTAATTTGCATTTACATTACATAGTCAGTTTATTCAAAGGTCACCTTTTAGTATAAAAAAACAGCTTTATAAAACAAAAATATTTCCAGGTTACCTCAGGTCACCATTAGAATACTGTACATGGTCAGGTAACCTCGGGTCACCACTGCATTACTTTACATAGGCATACTACTCTAGGCAAGCTTTACAAAACACAAATATTTTCAGGTTATCTTAGGTCAATATTGTATTACTTCTGTGCATGGTCAGGTTACCCCAGTTCACACATTGGTCGATCCAGCCCCAATCCCCTTTCTTTGGAAAACTGTTGTTGATTTTAGCGGGAATCAATTAAGCATGACTGTAGCGGGTCTATTAAGGCAGTCAGTAGACACCCCTTTAAAACAGTTCTGGATCAGCCACTATCAGCACTCGTTAACTGTATATGGTCAGGTTACCTCACGTCACCATTGTATAACTTATACGGTCAGGTCATTTTTACAATTTTATTTTCCCTGAAAATACTATCTAATTTTACCATCCAACATCAGCCAACACGCACACATAAGATAATTGATCGTTGCAATAGGTATGAAAATAATTAAATCGCCTGGTAATTTGATTAACATCTTTGTTATTTAGCAACATTAAAATTGTAATTAACATTGAGCAAAATAGGGAACTATATTTTCGTGCGAATTAATCGATGACAAATTCTCAACATTACCTATGGGCATCTATTAAGTGAGGTCATAATTCAGCGGATTTTTATCCATCTGCCTTTAAAGAGGGAATAATTTATTTTAGATACAAACAAATGTGAACATTACTATAGAGTTTCAACTTCATAAGGGAATCACTAAATAAACGATTTATTTAAAAGGGGAAAGTATTTTTTTTCTAAAAGAAGAACACATATCACACAGTACCAACATTTGTCACTGTGCATTGTTTCGTTGACAGCAAACAAATAAAACGATGGGATTATGTATGGCAAGCGAAAAAAAAAATTTTTTTTAACACTATGCAGTTTAAGTTGTAAAGAATTACTGTGACAATGGGTCGGAAAGTGGGTGCCCCCAATGTGTATTTTATCGAATTTATGCTTATTTCCATCTTTCAGACGCAATTTTCGTCCTCTAGGAATGCTTACCTTAGAAATTCTTTGCCCCTCGTTGTAGTATTACCCGATAGCTATTTATTAGAGCAGAGTCTGTAATCGCTAGCCATACAGAACTGCAGGGACAATGGGTTTGAACCAGCGGGGTGACCCCAGTGCATTTCTTATCAAATTTGACTTTTTTTTCGTGTTACGTGCGGAATTTTCGGCCTTTAAGAATGCGTACCCCAGAAATTCTATACCCTCACGCTGTAGTACTGTCCAATAGCAATCTGTAAGAGTAGCGTTTATAATGCCTAGCCATAAAGAACTACCATGACAATGGGTCGGAAAGTGGGTGCCACCAATGTGTATTTTATCGAATTTGGGCTTATTTCCATCTTTCGGACGCAATTTATCGTCCTCTAGGAATGCTTACCCCAGAAATTCTTTGCCCCCTCGTTGTAGTACTACCCGATAGCTATTTATTAGAGCAGAGTCTGTAATCGCTAGCCATACAGAACTGCCGGGACAATGGGTTTGAACAAGCGGGGTGACCCCAGTGCATTTCTTATCAAATTTGACTTTTTTTTCGTGTTACGTGCGGAATTTTCGGCCTTTAAGAATGCTTACCCCAGAAATTCTATACCCTCACGCTGTAGTACTGTCCAATAGCTATCCGTAGGAGTAGCGTTTATAATGCCTAGCCATAAAGAACTACCATGACAATGGGTCGGAAAATGAATGCCCCCAATGCGTATTTTATCGAATTTGGGCTTATTTCCATCTTTCGGACGCAATTTTTGTCCTCTAGGAATGCTTACCCCATAAATTCTTTGCCCCCTCGTTAAAGTACTACCCGATAGCTATTTATTAGAGCAGAGTCTGTAATCGCTAGCCATACAGAACTGCCGGGACAATGGGTTTGAACAAGCGGGGTGACCCCAGTGCATTTCTTATCAAATTTGACTTTTTTTTCGTGTTACGTGCGGAATTTTCGGCCTTTAAGAATGCTTACCCCAGAAATTCTATACCCTCACGCTGTAGTACTGTCCAATAACTATCCATAAGAGTAGCGTTTATAATGCCTAGCCATAAAGAACTACCATGACAATGGGATTGAAAATGGGTGCCCCCAATGCGTATTTTATCGAATTTGGGCTTATTTCCATCTTTCGGACGCAATTTTCGTCCTCTAGGAATGCTTACCCCAGAAATTATTTGCCCCCTCGTTGTAGTACTACCCGATAGATATTTATTAGAGCAGAGTTTGTAATCGCTAGCTATACAGAACTGCCGGGACAATGGGTTTGAACAAGCGGGGTGACCCCAGTGCATTTCTTATCAAATTTGACTTTTTTTTCGGGTTACGTGCGGAATTTTCGGCCTTTAAGAATGCTTACCCAAGAAATTCTATACCCTCACGCTGTAGTACTGTCCAATAGCTATCCATAAGAGTAGCGTTTATAATACCTAGCCATAAAGAACTACCATGACAATGGGTCGGAAAGTGGGTGCCACCAATGCGTATTTTATCGAATTTGGGCTTATTTCCATCTTTCGGACGCAATTTTCGTCCTCTAGGAATGCTTACCCCAGAAATTCTTTGCCCCCTCGTTGTAGTATTACCCGATAGCTATTTATTAGAGCAGAGTCTGTAATCGCTAGCCATACAGAACTGCCGGGACAATGGGTTTGAACAAGCGGGGTGACCCCAGTGCATTTCTTATCAAATTTGACTTTTTTTCGTGTTACGTGCGGAATTTTCGGCCTTTAAGAATGCTTACCCCAGAAATTCTATACCCTCACGCTGTAGTACTGTCCAATAGCGATCCATAAGAGTAGCGTTTATAATGCCTAGCCATAAAGAATTACCATGACAATCGGTCGGAAAGTGGGTGCCCCCAATGCGTATTTTATCGAATTTGGGCTTATTTCCATCTTTCGGACGCAATTTTCGTCCTCTAGGAATGCTTACCCCAGAAATTCTTTGCCCCCTCGTTGTAGTATTACCCAATAGCTATTTATTAGAGCAGAGTCTGTAATCGCTAGCCATATACAGAACTGCCGGGACAATGGGTTTGAACAAGCGGGGTGACCCCAGTGCATTTCTTATCAAATTTGACATTTTTTTCGTGTTACGTGCGGAATTTTCGGCCTTTAAGAATGCTTACCCCAGAAATTCTATACCCTCACGCTGTAGTACTGTCCAATAGCTATCCATAAGAGTAGCGTTTATAATGCCTAGCCATAAAGAACTACCATGACAATTGGTCGGAAAGTGGGTGCCCCAATGCGTATTTTATCGAATTTGGGCTTATTTCAATCTTTCGGACGCAATTTTCGTCCTCTAGGAATGCTTACCCCAGAAATTCTTTGCCCCCTCGTTGTAGTACCACCCGATAGCTATTTATTAGAGCAGAGTCAGTAATCGCTAGCCATACAGAACTGCCGGGACAATGGGTTTGAACAAGCGGGGTGACCCCAGTGCATTTCTTATCAAATTTGACTTTTTTTTCGTGTTACGTGCGGAATTTTCGGCCTTTAAGAATGCTTACCCCAGAAATTCTATACCCTCACGCTGTAGTACTGTCCAATAGCTATCCATAAGAGTAGCGTTTATAATGCCTAGCCATAAAGAACTACCATGACAATTGGTCGAAAATGGGTGCCCCCAATGCGTATTTTATCGAATTTGGGCTTATTTCCATCTTTCAGACGCAATTTTCGTCCTCTAGGAATGCTTACCCCAGAAATTCTTTGCCCCCTCGTTGTAGTACTACCCGATAGCTATTTATTAGAGCAGAGTCTGTAATCACTAGCCATACAGAACTGCCGGGACAATGGGTTTGAACAAGCGGGGTGACCCCAGTGCATTTCTTATCAAATTTGACTTTTTTTTCGTGTTACGTGCGGAATTTTCGGCCTTTAAGAATGCTTACCCCAGAAATTCTATACCCTCACGCTGTAGTACTGTCCAATAGCTATCCATAAGAGTAGCGTTTATAATGCCTAGCCATAAAGAACTACCATGACAATGGGTCGGAAAGTGGGTGCCCCCAATGCGTATTTTATCGAATTTGGGCTTATTTCCATCTTTCAGACGCAATTTTCGTCCTCTAGGAATGCTTACCCCAGAAATTCTTTGCCCCCTCGTTGTAGTACTACCCGATAGCTATTTATTAGAGCAGAGTCTGTAATCGCTAGCCATACAGAACTGCCGGGACAATGGGTTTGAACAAGCGGGGTGACCCCAGTGCATTTCTTATCAAATTTGACTTTTTTTTCGTGTTACGTGCGGAATTTTCGGCCTTTAAGAATGCTTACCCCAGAAATTCTATACCCTCACGCTGTAGTACTGTCCAATAGCTATCCATAGAGTAGCGTTTATAATGCCTAGCCATAAAGAACTACCATGACAATGGGTCGGAAAGTGGGTGCCCCCAATGCGTATTTTATCGAATTTGGGCTTATTTCCATCTTTCGGACGCAATTTTTGTCCTCTAGGAATGCTTACCCCAGAAATTCTTTGCCCCCTCGTTGTAGTACTACCCGATAGCTATTTATTAGAGCAGAGTCTGTAATCGCTAGCCATACAGAACTGCCGGGACAATGGGTTTGAACAAGCGGGGTGACCCCAGTGCATTTCTTATCAAATTTGACTTTTTTTTCGTGTTACGTGCGGAATTTTCGGCCTTTAAGAATGCTTACCCCAGAAATTCTATACCCTCACGCTGTAGAACTGTCCAATACTATCCATAAGAGTAGCGTTTATAATGCCTAGCCATAAAGAACTACCATGACAATTGGTCGAAAATGGGTGCCCCCAATGCGTATTTTATCGAATTTGGGCTTATTTCCATCTTTCGACGCAATTTTCGTCCTCTAGGAATGCTTACCCCAGAAATTCTTTGCCCCTCGTTGTAGTACTACCCGATAGCTATTTATTAGAGCAGAGTCTGTAATCGCTAGCCATACAAACTGCCGGGACAATGGGTTTGAACAAGCGGGGTGACCCCAGTGCATTTCTTATCAAATTTGACTTTTTTTTCGTGTTACGTGCGGAATTTTCGGCCTTTAAGAATGCTACCCCAGAAATTCTATACCCTCACGCTGTAGTACTGTCCAATAGCTATCCATAAGAGTAGCGTTTATAATGCCTAGCCATAAAGAACTACCATGACAATGGGTCGGAAAATGGGTGCCCCCAATGCGTATTTTATCGAATTTGGGCTTATTTCCATCTTTCGGACGCAATTTTCGTCCTCTAGGAATGCTTACCCCAGAAATTCTTTGCCCCCTCGTTGTAGTACTACCCGATAGCTATTTATTAGAGCAGAGTCTGTAATCGCTAGCCATACAGAACTGCCGGGACAATGGGTTTGAACAAGCGGGGTGACCCCAGTGCATTTCTTATCAAATTTGACTTTTTTTCGTGTTACGTGCGGAATTTTCGGCCTTTAAGAATGCTTACCCCAGAAATTCTATACCCTCACGCTGTAGTACTGTCCAATAGCTATCCATAAGAGTAGCGTTTATAATGCCTAGCCATAAAGAACTTACCATGACAATGGTCGGAAAGTGGGTGCCCCCAATGCGTATTTTATCGAATTTGGGCTTATTTCCATCTTTCGGACGCAATTTTCGTCCTCTAGGAATGCTTACCCCAGAAATTCTTTGCCCCCTCGTTGTAGTACTACCCGATAGCTATTTATTAGAGCAGAGTCTGTAATCGCTAGCCATACAGAACTGCCGGGACAATGGGTTTGAACAAGCGGGGTGACCCAGTGCATTTCTTATCAAATTTGACTTTTTTTCGTGTTACGTGCGGAATTTTCGGCCTTTAAGAATGCTTACCCCAGAAATTCTATACCCTCACGCTGTAGTACTGTCCAATAGCTATCCATAAGAGTAGCGTTTATAATGCCTAGCCATAAAGAACTACCATGACAATGGTCGAAAGTGGGTGCCCCCAATGCGTATTTTATCGAATTTGGGCTTATTTCCAATCTTTCGGACGCAATTTTCGTCCTAGGAATGCTTACCCCAGAAATTCTTTGCCCCCTCGTTGTAGTACCACCCGATAGCTATTTATTAGAGCAGAGTCTTTTGTCCTTAGGAATGCTTACCCAGAAATTCTTTGCCCCCTCGTTGTAGTACTACCCGATAGCTATTTATTAGAGCAGAGTCTGTAATCGCTAGCCATACAGAACTGCCGGGACAATAGGTTTGAGCAAGCGGGGTGACCCCAGTGCATTTCTTATCAAATTTGACTTTTTTTCGTGTTACGTGCGGAATTTTCGGCCTTTAAGAATGCTTACCCCAGAAATTCTATACCCTAACGCTGTAAACTGTCCAATAGCTATCCATAGAGTAGCGTTTATATGCCTAGCCATAAAGAACTACCATGACAATGGGTCGGAAAATGGGTGCCCCCAATGCGTATTTTATCGAATTTGGGCTTATTCCATCTTTCGGACGCAATTTGTCCTCTAGGAATGCTTACCCAAATTCTTTGCCCCCTCGTGTAGTACTATCCGATAGCTATTTATTAGAGCAGAGTCTGTAATCGCTAGCCATACGAACTGCCAGGACAATGGGTTTGAACAAGCGGGCCGGGGTGACCCAGTCCATTTCTTATCAAACTTGACTTTTTTCGTGTTACGTGCGGAATTTTCGGCCTTTAAGAATGCTTACCCAGAAATTCTATACCCTCACGCTGTAGATGTCCAATAGCGATCCATAAGAGTAGCGTTTATAATGCCTTGCCATTCAGAATTACATGACAATGGGTCGAAAAGTGGGTGCCCCCAATGCGTATTTTATCGAATTTGGGCTATTTCCATCTTTCGGACGCAATTTTCGTCCTCTAAGAATGCTTACCCCAGAAATTCTTTGCCCCCTCGTTGTAGTACTACCCGATAGCTATTTATTAGAGCAGAGTCTGTATCGCTTGCATACAGAACTGCCGGGACAATGGGTTTGAACAAGCGGGGTGACCCCAGTGCATTTCTTATCAAATTTGACTTTTTTTTTCGGTTACTGCGGAATTTTCGGCCTTTAGAATGCTTACCCCAGCAATTCTATACCCTCACGCTGTAGTACTGTCCAATAGCTATCCATAAGAGTAGCGTTATAATGCCTAGCCATAAGAACTACCATGACAATTGGTCGGAAAATGGGTGCCCCAATGCGTATTTTATCGAATTTGGGCTTATTTCCATCTTTCAGACGCAATTTTCGTCCTCTAGGAATGCTTACCCAGAAATTCTTTGCCCCCTCGTTGTGTATACTACCGCTAGCTATTTATTAGAGCAGAGTCTGTAATCACTAGCCATACAGAACTGCCGGGACAATGGGTTTGAACAAGCGGGGTGACCCCAGTGCATTTCTTATCAAATTGACTTTTTTTTTCGTGTTACGTGCGGAATTTTCGGCCTTAAGAATGCTTACCCCAGAAATTCTATACCCTCACGCTGTAGTACTGTCCAATAGCATCCATAAAGTAGCGTTTATAATGCTAGCCATAAAGAACTACATGACAATGGGTCGGAAAGTGGGTGCCCCAAGCGTATTTTATCGAATTTGGGCTTATTTCCATCTTTCGGACGCAATTTTTGTCCTCTAGGAATGCTTACCCCAGAAATTCTTTGCCCCCGTTGTAGTATACCCAATAGCTATTATTAGAGCAGAGTCTGTAATCGTTAGCCATACAGAACTGCCGGGACAATAGGTTTGAGCAAGCGGGGTGACCCCAGTGCATTTCTTATCAAATTTGACTTTTTTTCGTGTTACGTGCGGAATTTTCGGCCTTTAAGAATGCGTACCCCAGAAATTCTATACCTAACGCTGTAGAACTGTCCAATAGCTATCCATAAGAGTAGCGTTTATAATGCCTAGCCATAAAGAACTACATGACAATGGTCGGAAAATGGGTGCCCCCAATGCGTATTTTATCGAATTTGGGCTTATTTCCATCTTTCGGACGCAATTTTCGTCCTCTAGGAATGCTTACCCAGAAATTCTTTGCCCCCTCGTTGTAGTACTATCCGATAGCTATTTATTAGAGCAGAGTCTGTAATCGCGAGCCATACAGAATGCCGGACAATGGGTTTAAACAAGCGGGGTGACCCAGTCCATTTCTTATCAAACTTGACTTTTTTTTCGTGTTACGTGCGGAATTTTCGGCCTTTAAGAATGCTTACCCAGAAATTCTATACCCTCACGCTGTAGTACTGTCCAATAGCTATCCATAAGAGTACGTTTATAATGCCTAGCCATAAAGAACTACCATGACAATTGGTCGGAAAATGGGTGCCCCCAATGCGTATTTTATCGAATTTGGGCTTATTTCCATCTTTCAGACGCATTTTCGTCCTCTAGGAATGCTTACCCCAGAAATTCTTTGCCCCTCGTTGTAGTACTACCGATAGCTATTATTAGAGCAGAGTCTGTAATCACTAGCCATACAGAACTGCCGGACAATGGGTTTGAACAAGCGGGGTGACCCAGTGCATTTCTTATCAAATTTGACTTTTTTTTCGTGTTACGTGCGGAATTTTCGGCCTTTAAGAATGCTTACCCAGAAATTCTATACCCTCACGCTGTAGTACTGTCCAATAGCTATCCATAAGAGTAGCGTTTATAATGCCTAGCCATAAAGAACTACCATGACAATGGGTCTGAAAGTGGGTGCCCCAAAGCGTATTTTATCGATTTGGGCTTTTTCCATCTTTCGGACGCAATTTTTGTCCTCTAGGAATGCTTACCCCAGAAATTCTTTGCCCCTCGTTGTAGTACTACCCGATAGCTATTTATTAGAGCGAGTCTGTAATCGCTAGCCATACAGAACTGCCGGGACAATAGGTTTGAGAAAGCGGGGTGACCCCAGTGCATTTCTTATCAAATTTGACTTTTTTTTCGTGTTACGTGCGGAATTTTCGGCTTTAGAATGCTACCCCAGAAATTCTATACCCTAACGCTGTGAACTGTCCAATAGCTATCCATAAGAGTAGCGTTTATAATGCCTAGCCATAAAGAACTACCATGACAATTGGTCGGAAAATGGGTGCCCCCAATGCGTATTTTATCGAATTTGGGCTTATTTCCATCTTTCAGACGCAATTTCGTCCTCTAGGAATGTTACCCCAGAATTCTTTGCCTCTCGTTGTAGTACTACCCGATAGCTATTTATAGAGCAGAGTCTGTAATCGTAGCCATACAAAACTGCCGGACAATGGGTTTGAACAAGCGGGGTGACCCCAGTGCATTTCTTATCAATTTGACTTTTTTTCGTGTTACGTGCGGAATTTTCGGCTTTAAGAATGCTACCCAGAAATTCTATACCCCACGCTGTAGTACTGTCCAATAGCTATCCATAAGAGTAGCGTTTATAATGCCTGCCATAAAGAACTACATGACAATGGGTCGGAAAATGGGTGCCCCCAATGCGTATTTTATCGAATTTGGGCTTATTTCCATCTTTCGGACGCAATTTTCGTCCTCTAGAATGCTTACCCCAGAAATTCTTTGCCCCCCTCGTTGAAGTACTACCCGATAGCTATTTATTAGAGCAGAGTCTGTAATCGCTAGCCATACAGAACTGCCGGGACAATGGGTTTGAACAAGCGGGGTGACCCCAGTGCATTTTTATCAATTTTGACTTTTTTTTCGTGTTACGTGCGGCATTTTCGGCCTTTAAAAATGCTTACTTCAGAAATTCTATACCCTCACGCTGTAGTACTGTCCAATAGCTATCCATAAGAGTAGCGTTTATAATGCTGCCATAAAGAACTACATGACAATGGGTCGGAAAGTGGTGCCCCCAATGCGTATTTTATCGATTTTGGGCTTATTTCCATCTTTCGGACGCAATTTTCGTCCTCTAGGAATGCTTACCCCAGAAATTCTTTGCCCCTCGTTGTAGTACTACCCGATAGCTATTTATTAGAGCAGAGTCTGAATCACTAGCCATACAGAACTGCCGGGACAATGGGTTTGAACAAGCGGGGTGACCCCAGTGCATTTCTTATCAAATTTGACTTTTTTTTCGTGTTACGTGCGGAATTTTCGGCCTTTAAGAATGCTTACCCCAGAAATTCTATACCCTCACGCTGTAGTACTGTCCAATAGCTATCCATAAGAGTAGCGTTTATAATGCCTAGCCATAAAGAACTACCATGACAATGGGTCTGAAAGTGGGTGCCCCCAAAGCGTATTTTATCGAATTTGGGCTTATTTCCATCTTTCGGACGCAATT
This sequence comes from Mytilus edulis, assembly GCA_019925275.1. Taxonomy (NCBI): domain Eukaryota; kingdom Metazoa; phylum Mollusca; class Bivalvia; order Mytilida; family Mytilidae; genus Mytilus; species Mytilus edulis. The sequence continues at coordinate 49,238,670 of CM034361.1, read as the reverse complement.
TTTGTCCTCTAGGAATGCTTACCCCAGAAATTCTTTGCCCCCTCGTTGTAGTACTACCCGATAGCTATTTATTAGAGCAGAGTCTGTAATCGCTAGCCATACAGAACTGCCGGGACAATAGGTTTGAGCAAGCGGGGTGACCCCAGTGCATTTCTTATCAAATTTGACTTTTTTTTCGTGTTACGTGCGGAATTTTCGGCCTTTAAGAATGCTAACCCCAGAAATTCTATACCCTAACGCTGTAGAACTGTCCAATAGCTATCCATAAGAGTAGCGTTTATAATGCCTAGCCATAAAGAACTACCATGACAATTGGTCGGAAAATGGGTGCCCCCAATGCGTATTTTATCGAATTTGGGCTTATTTCCATCTTTCAGACGCAATTTTCGTCCTCTAGGAATGCTTACCCCAGAAATTCTTTGCCCTCTCGTTGTAGTACTACCCGATAGCTATTTATCAGAGCAGAGTCTGTAATCGCTAGCCATACAAAACTGCCGGGACAATGGGTTTGAACAAGCGGGGTGACCCCAGTGCATTTCTTATCAAATTTGACTTTTTTTTCGTGTTACGTGCGGAATTTTCGGCCTTTAAGAATGCGTACCCCAGAAATTCTATACCCCCACGCTGTAGTACTGTCCAATAGCTATCCATAAGAGTAGCGTTTATAATGCCTAGCCATAAAGAACTACCATGACAATGGGTCGGAAAATGGGTGCCCCCAATGCGTATTTTATCGAATTTGGGCTTATTTCCATCTTTCGGACGCAATTTTCGTCCTCTAGGAATGCTTACCCCAGAAATTCTTTGCCCCCCTCGTTGAAGTACTACCCGATAGCTATTTATTAGAGCAGAGTCTGTAATCGCTAGCCATACAGAACTGCCGGGACAATGGGTTTGAACAAGCGGGGTGACCCCAGTGCATTTCTTATCAATTTTGACTTTTTTTTCGTGTTACGTGCGGCATTTTCGGCCTTTAAAAATGCTTACTTCAGAAATTCTATACCCTCACGCTGTAGTACTGTCCAATAGCTATCCATAAGAGTAGCGTTTATAATGCCTAGCCATAAAGAACTACCATGACAATGGGTCGGAAAGTGGGTGCCCCCAATGCGTATTTTATCGATTTTGGGCTTATTTCCATCTTTCGGACGCAATTTTCGTCCTCTAGGAATGCTTACCCCAGAAATTCTTTGACCCCCTCGTTGTAGTACTACCCGATAGCTATTTATTAGAGCAGAGTCTGAATCGCTAGCCATACAGAACTGCCGGGACAATGGGTTTGAACAAGCGGGGTGACCCCAGTGCATTTCTTATCAAATTTGACTTTTTTTCGTGTTACGTGCGGAATTTTCGGCCTTTAAGAATGCTTACCCCAGAAATTCTATACCCTCACGCTGTAGTACTGTCCAATAGCTATCCATAAGAGTAGCGTTTATAATGCCTAGCCATAAAGAACTACCATGACAATGGGTCGAAAAGTGGGTGCCCCCAATGCGTATTGTATCGAATTTGGGCTTATTTCCATCTTTCGGACGCAATTTTTGTCCGCTAGGAATGCTTACCCCAGAAATTCTTTGCCCCCTCGTTGTAGTACCACCCGATAGCTATTTATTAGAGTAGAGTCTGTAATCGCTAGCCATACAGAACTGCCGGGACAATGGATTTGAACAAGCGGGGTGACCCCAGTGCATTTCTTATCAAATTTGACTTTTTTTCGTGTTACGTGCGGAATTTTCGGCCTTTAAGAATGCATACCTCAGAAATTCTATACCCTCACGCTGTAGTACTGTCCAATAGCTATCCATAAGAGTAGCGTTTATAATGCCTAGCCATAAAAAACTACCATGACAAAGGGTCGGAAAGTGGGTGCCCCCAATGCGTATTTTATCGAATTTGGCCTTATTTCCATCTTTCGGACGCAATTGTCGTCCTCTAAGAATGCTTACCCCAGAAATTCTTTGCCCCCTCGTTGTAGTACTTTCCGATAGCTATTTATTAGAGCAGAGTCTGTAATCGCTAGCCATACAGAACTGCCGGGACAATGGGTTTGAACAAGCGGGGTGACCCCAGTTCATTTCTTATCAAATTTGACTTTTTTTTCGTGTTACGTGCGGAATTTTCGGCCTTTAAGAATGCTTACTCCAGAAATTCTATACCTTCACGCTGTAGTACCGTCTGATTGCTATCCAGTAAGAGTAGCGTTTATAATGCCTAGCCACAAAGAACTACCATGATAATGGGTCGGAAAGTGGGTGCCCCCAATGCGTATTTTATCGAATTTGGGCTTATTTCCATCTTTCGGACGCAATTTTCGTCCTCTAGGAATGCTTAATCGCTAGCCATACAGAAATGCCGGGGCAATGGGTTTGAACAAGCGGGGTGACCCCAGTGCATTTCTTATCAAATTTGACTTTTTTTTCGTGTTACGTGCGGAATTTTCGGCCTTTAAGAATGCTTACCCCAGAAATTTTATACCCTCACGCTGTAGTACTGTCCAATAGCTGTCCATAAAAGTAGCGTTTATAATGCCTAGCCATAAAGAACTACCGTGACAATGTTTCGGAAAGTGGGTGCCCCAAATGTGTATTTTATCGAATTTGGGCTTATTTCCATCTTTCGGACGCAATTTTCGTCCTCTAGGAATGCTAATTACAAAACCGTAAATATGAGTTAGAAATTTGCAAACTATATTCAGAATTTTGTTAATGGGATATTAAACATTTTGATTTTCTGTATAAATCTTGTAGTCGAACAAAAAGTCAAAAACTATGATTTTAAAGAAAAATAAAATTGTCGCTCAAGTAGTTTACCAAACGCAATTGCAGGATGACGAATTGCAGGATAGATTTTTATAAAGAGAATTGCAGGATGAGAATTGCTGGATAGCTTGACACTAGTCTGATTGACATATCAGTTATAAATTTTTAACATAATTCTTAAAAAGGTGGGGGTGGGTCAATATATGCTATTTACGCTTAGGAAGCACAATGTATGTCTTGGCCACATAAGTATATTATCGTTTTGTAAATAAAGTGTATCCACAGGATGTATGTTTTTTATGGGGACGAATTCTGCTACTTTAAAATCGGATTGTTCCTGTGTTGGTATGAATCATTGAAATGCAAAGTTGTGTATAAATTAAATTTTATTGATAACATCATTTACTATTATGAGGTAAATTTCCTTTCAATAATTATTAATTTGTTGACGTGTGCCACATGTGGAAAAGGTTTTTCCTGCCCTTCTAACTGGAAATCACCCCAAGTCTTGGTGAGGTTCGGTTTGCTCATCGTATTGATTGCTATGTTGTGTTTTGCAGACTGTTTTTTTTTTTTTTTTTTTTTTTAGATATGACGTTAATGCCCGCGTCACACTGTCCCGATTTTTATATACGATGGACACCCGAATGCGAAAATTGTAAGTTCGTACGAAGTTGGTCCCGATCTCGTAAAAATACCAAAAAGTGACCGAAGCAAGTACGATGAATAACGAAGTCTATACGATGGTGCCGAAATTATATACGATAGCAAAAGATGGACATACGAAGGTTAACCGAAGACGGGTATTTAAGCTTCATATCTCAGCCGAAGCCTACACGATGGATCACGAAGGGTACACGATGGATTACGATGATGGCGTGATGGCAACACGATGTCTAAAAGACGTCGTGTACAGCTTACGATGCATTTAAATTATATGCCGAAGGCATCACGCGTTTTAAATTGTTTGATCAATAATGAATATATATTATATTGTACATTTAATTTCTGGTTTAATCATAAGACGGAAGACCGTGGGCTTGAAAGGTAAAACTTGACTCTGAGTCTCTGCATGGCGGGAAATCGATCTTTTTGTCTAATTCTTATAAAACTTAGTTTATTATCCCCTCGCCTACTACATGTAAGTTGCGTGTAGATAAAATTGTTATGGACACTCTAGAACCAAAATGCTCAAAACTTGGTATGGTGTTACTCGTTAAGAATATCTTAAGCGCTATTGACTTTAAAGTTCAAAGGTCAAGGTCACAGTGGCAGTTGTAATACAAGGCAATATCACCCTTGTGGACACTCTAAAACCAATATGCTTCAAAAGATTTTAACCACATTTGGTATATTGTTCCTCCTTGTAATGATCTGACATTTTTTTACGTTCAAGGCCAAAGGTCAAGGACATGCAGATGGACTTGTTTTTTCTCCTTGAAATAGCATAATACACAGGAAATTGGTTGCTATTTTTCTTACCTGCTGGTTCTAAAGACAATATTAAAGGTATTTCCAGTTACTGAATGTTTTGGTTGATTTCTAAAAAAATAGTTTATGTATCAAATATGCATATTCAATTTACCATTTTCTGCATGTGTCATATACAAATATAGTGTCCATATTTGTCCCCAATATGTTACATACGAGGGGATGCTACGCTCGGCATTGTCTTGTTTGAACTGTAAAATGTGTGCACTAGTCTGAATAATTACCCATAATTATGCCCATGTTTACTGATCTATCTTAAAGGTAAGGTAATGGGTTCGTTGATCCCTTTTATTCAAAAAGAGCTCTTTCCAGGAGAATATCATAATAATATAGACAAAAGGAAGGATGTGGGGAAAGCAACAAATGCGGCAAAATATGACATATAGAAAACAAAATGGTTATGGAGTAAACATTCGTGTGACAACAACTCAGACGATACATAAAAAATCAGAATAATGAAGAAAAAGTTGGTTTCCCTATAGATACGTGTACCTGCAGTGTTGGTGTACGAGGCGCGTTTATGATTTTTATTATGTAACTTGATATGAAAAATTGACAAAAAATAATATTTTACTTGTAAAAGTAAATCCTGAGCCTGTAATAGCTGCTCTTCTTGTTCCATTTGAATTAATAGAAACAACGCTGTCGCCTTTTTTGTTCTCATAGAATCATATGATATGAGCTCCATGTTTTGTGAACGTCTTTCTTAACTGTCGTATTAGACTGACCAGTGCATATCGCGCATGGCACTTTAAATGTATTTTAGCGCGAAAATTAACTTACATTTAGCTGGATTTATTGCCGTCGTAGTTCCATCTTGTCGCCTTCGTACTTTTATTCGATGGCAACACGACGGGATTACGAGGTCTTCACGAAGTCGTGTTGCCATCGTAAGACCTTCGGGTAGCTTCGTCATTCATTCGTGTAGACATCGTAATGTCAAAACCGCCCGATGGAAACGATGGAAACACGAATGCAATACGATGTTCAAAGATGCATTCCCGGTGACATTACGATGGTGAGGATGGTGATACGAACTCAATACGAACCCTCAACATCGGACGCACCTTCGGGGATTTTTTAACATGTTAAAAATTTTAGAACCCTTCCCGAAGTTGTCCCCGAAGGCTAGAAAAAGTGGCCGATGGTTCTACGATGGTTAAAGATGGCACCTTATCATCGTCGGCCTTCTATAACAAATAATAATGAGTATTGTTCGGGTTTTTGACCAATAATTGTTCACATTTTTGTTTTAATCAATCATGTATAAACAAAAAAGTAGAATAAAAAGAATATCAATTCCCAAACAAATCAAAAGCGAATATCCCTTTCAATTGGCTAAATCAAAAGCTCAAACATATATAAACCGTCCAAAACAACAAACAGATTTCTAACTTGGTATCGGCATTTCCTTTTGTAGAAAATTGCGAACTAAACCTGGTTGTATAGCGAGATTAACCTCATACTTTTATGACTGTCGCATATATATATATAGAAGTTCATTATATTGACAACAACGTGCGTGAAAATCAAACACAATTGTAGACATGTTTACTTTTTCGACATGTAAGTAACTTTTTTATAAAAAGAAAGTCAAGATCGGTAATTTTTATCCGATCATGCCTATTGTAAATATATTATCTAACCTCCGACAGCCATTTAGAATATACTAATCAAAGGAATCTCTATACTACAACCGAAGCGCCATTAGTTCATCGATATGAGAAGAATATCCTGTGATTTCTGCTTCAAAAGATTTTGTTTTAAGAAAAAAATCTCTGGTTAAATGAAACACAGATCAAAGTTAAACATGCAAACATTTAATGTCGTTCAAACTGTCGCTCAAATTCTTGTGTACTTTTATAATATGTTTTAGTAAGCATTCCATTTGTTGATGAAAATTTGATAGCCTAAATGAAATATTATAACTAAATATGATTTGATCTGTTATTTAACAGACAATGCGGCCCATTAAAGTAATATGTAAGTTCAATTATTCGAAAACGTGATTCAAATGTGTGTCAATAGTAACAAAATGGTGTCATTTAAACAGTCAAACTGACCAATTTTAAAGAAATTACTACATTATTATTATGGCTTGTGCATTTTGTGGAGTAGGATCTGCTTACCATTCCAGAGCACCTGAGATCACCCCTAGTTTTTGGTGGGGTTCGTGTTGTTTATTCTTTAGTTTTCTATGTTGTGTCATGTGTACTTAGTCTATTGTTTGTCTCTTTGTCTTTTTCATTTTTAGCCATGGCGTTGTCAGTTTATTTTCGATTTATGAGTTGACTGTCCCTTTGGTATCGTTCGTCCCTCTTTGATATAGAGAGAGGATTCCAGATTTTTTTTTTTTTTATTCGAGATGATTTAAACATGAGTTTTAAGTATACTGAAGCACCATAGAAGGTCACTTTTTTATGATCATAGGTAACAAATAGAAACAAATTAAAGTAAAGCATTTGAACAATGATTGATGTTGTTTGTCTATATGAGTTTTGAAGAATCAGTTGTAAGAAACCATTCACAATCTGGCTTGTTCAGCGTTTGGATAATATGATTTTTCAACACATATAAGTTCATTTCGAACAAATTTACCAACAGATACTAACATGAGTCCATTCTCTGACATTGCCTTATCTATAATTGGCGATGATTCGTGACAGCGAACTTCAATAGTGAATATATCCGTAATGTGCTCAACAAAATGTTGAATATGAATGTAAATATGGTGATCCAATGCATTTCCTACATTTCCATAGATATCCAAATTACAAAATAGTTCACCATTGCTAAGCTTGAAATAACTTCCAAAAGTAATAATATTTTTCTTATTGTCGTCAAGATACGACGCCACTGCTTTTGTTCTTTCCATGAGTATCATCGGAATGTTCGATTCCATAAGTCGGTACGGAACAGTGTCTATAATTAATCGGTTGTCTTTAAACATCTGTGAATAAAAGTCCTGGTCTTTTATGGTTTGAATTAAGTCTTTTTGGTTCAGAACTTTAGTTTTTTCAAGAGTGTCTATCTCAGGTAAATGTTCTATTAATGAATGTTTGTTAGTCTGATAATATAAACAAACCTAAAAGTAAAATTACATGTATACTTTTATAATAAAAAAAACACGGTCAGTTGAAAATGTTTTTGAAAATCGTTTTTTATCATGTCATAAAATAACAAGAATTAATGTGTCCATAGTACACGGATGCCTAACTCGCACTGTCATTTTCTATGGTTAGTGGACCGTGAAACTGGGATGAAAATTGTAATTTTGCATTTAAATTAGAAAGATCATATCATAGAGAGCATGTATACTAAGTTTCAAGTTAAAAAAAAAGTTTTAAGTTGATTGGGCTTCAACTTCATCAAAAACTACCTCGACCAAAAACTTTAACACGAAAGCGGACAGACAAACGAACGGACAAACGAACGAACGCACAGATCAGAAGTAAGTGGGGCACACAAATTCCTTCAATATAAAAGTCCCAAACAGACGAACTATTTTGTAATATTATTAAACTCATGACACACATATAAACGGAAGAAAACAACAAATGGAAGTTTTTAACGACCTTGAATGGCTATACAGCCCTTTCACGGTCACTCGGAAGAAAAGAACAGATATTCTTGCATTGTTTATAACAAAAATTCTATCGCAGTTAACTTTCAGTTGGGCTAACACCGCTAGCAGTATATTATAATTGTTTTTAGTTTTTGTTTTGTACATACATCAACCCGTTCGTTTTCTCGTTTGAATTAATTTACAATTGTCATTTCCGGGCATTTTATAGCATGGTTTGTTGTATTGCTTTTTCTCAATGCTACGGTCGTACGGAGACATACAGTTGAATAGTTCTATGTCATGTTGGTGTCTGCTTGAGAGTTGCCTGATGGGCAATCGTACCATATATATTTTAAATAATGATATAATATAAAAAATACCCTTTTCGCAACAAATTGATATTCTCCATTTCTTATACTCTGAAAGATAGTTGGTACATTTGTGCCAGTAGCAAATACAACATGTGTCAAGCTAGGATTTTTTTCCATGATGAATTCTCCAAGTTTTCTCAATACACCTTTGCCTTGTGTGTCTTTTCGTATACGACCACTTCTCATAACCCCAGTTGTTCCACCGTCTACCAGGTATACAATTTGGAAGCCAGTCTTAAAAGAAAGCTTTACAGATAACAAACGTGGAACATTGGTATGGAAATACTCGCCTCTATAATCCACGACCCTATATTTTATGTTTAAGCAAACAAGATGGAAGAGGCTAGGGTAAATATGGCTTCTTAATTTAATACAATTCAAATAGAAACACCATTTCCTTTTAAATATATGGCTTGTTTGATTTAATTTAATATAAAAATACTTAAGGAGACGGGAAAGGAATGCCAATGTGACAACCATCCAGCAAAGTTCAAATCACGTCGATATAAGCATATTGTCAACTTATTTTAAAATAAGAAACATATTTAACTCTGAAACAGGATAATGATACAAGTTCAAAGCGCATTAATTGGAATCAAGTACCAGAATACACACGCCTTCATACAAGATTCGTCAAAGCCTTTTACAATTCATAAATAAAACAAATTTTCATTCAATCAACTAGTACACATCCAAGGGATTTAATAAAAGACGTCATTTGAACTTCTTTTATTCGGGCATCAATTGAGTCTGTTGCGCGCCTTTCTAACACAATTTTTAAACCTGGTATCTTTGTTAATTCTATACATGACTCAACATGACACGAGAAAGCTTGCCCTTGTTTAATTCTAAATAAGATACATGTTATTGATATTTTTAACAATGACATATGTTTCAATGAACAATTGATAAAAAAAAGTATATGTCAATTGTTCGCAAAATTTCATCTTCTGTTGATGAAATTTGTGAAAACTGTGTACTGTTCTTTCTTGTTCTTATCTGTATGAATGATTTTAAATGGATCACAAAAGGTATGTTTGATTGCCTTAAAATTTATAAATGGGTTTTGTTTTTCTCATTAAAAATATGAATGGGTAGGAATTTTCCCAAAAGTTAATATATGAATAGGGTAGGGGTAGATAAATCGCCGAAAAACACCCCTTCCACCCATGAGATACATCATATACATTTTACTCCACGACTGTCAGTACATTCGTTTCCAAAATAAGCTGAGGAAAAAAGAAAGTTTGAGGTATTCTATTCTTACATTTTTGACTGACATCAGTGTCATTATTTCGGGGTTAACCTTAATAAGGATTCCTTAATTTTAGTTATATCGTTACAAATATTATATCTATAGGACTCAACTTATTACATTTGTGAAGCATTTGTATTCGCCTACTTTTTTATTTGTTAATTTATTCATTTTATTAACTCCAGCGATTTCAATGTTTATATGGACTTGCTTAATGACCGAACGATCCGTACTACATCATGTACATGGTTAATCCTTAATAAAAGAAATTCAAAATGTGTATTTAGAATTTTTAAATAGTTACATACTATTTTACCATCAAGGATATACACATAAGCTTTGATAAATTGATTGTTCATCAACATGTGAAAGTAATCCGGTAGGTAATCGCCATCATAGTCTTTCCCGGGTAAAATAGAGATGACAGCATCGTAATCCTCAATTGTCGCTCTTCGTATCATTTCAGTTTCCTTCAGCAACATTTTTGTGTCGGTATTTATCGT